>JALPQI010014129.1:0-35996 GCA_025490895.1 Thaumatotibia leucotreta
ATTTCTATGTAAATCTGACACTTCTACTTCTGTAGTTAACTGTTTTTAATGTAATGTAGAGACTCACGGATCCCGTAGTCAAAAAGTTCAAACAGTTTTGTGGGACTATGTATTTAATAGTTTTAAGTTCTCATCCAGTATCTTTCTGAGCAAAAATAAAATTTAAAACGGCAATGTACATGGAACACTTATTGCTTTTCGCGCCCTTTGGTTAACTGTTAAAAAAGTTGTATATTAAATGATCATAAGTAAAGGTGCATTTAGACCAAACGATCATTCGCTCATTCTATCCCCCACTCTACAAAAGTCGTTCGTTACACAAAACGTGATCCGTCGAAATTCGTTGATTTTGTAGAGTGGGGGAATGAGCTAATGCTCGTTTGGTCTAAATGCATCTTAATGTGAATACTGATACAAATACTGTGTTTAATGAAATATTTCATCGTTTTAATAATGTTTTTATGATTACGGCTTCGATAAAGATGAATGTTAACGTTACACTCGAGAGCATAAATAGGCATGTACTCTTTTTTACTCATATCTGGAGCGTAAGGTCTAAAATTGTGTATTCGTTAATGTCCTTGACCCTCTAGCCTCTTGTCACGGCGTAAAGGTGCATTTAGACCAAACGAGCATTCGCTTATTCCATCCCCAACTCTACGAAATTCGTTCGTTACACAAAACGTGATTCGTCGAAATTCGTTGATTTCGTAGAGTGGGGGAATGAGCTAATGCTCGTTTGGTCTAAATGCAAGGTGCATGCATATAGGGCATATTCAGATATTTCGAGCACCTTGGCAGCTCTGAATCGGAGCCTCCGATATATCTGATCACGACGGTATAGTCAACTGATTTTAACCTTAGACACCATGGACATCATCAGCCTATGATAGTCCACTGGACGTAGGCCTCTCCTATTAACTATGCGTATAGACGCATTAGGGGGTAAATACCCATAATCACCAGCAAGCGGTTTGGCGATCGCAGTAATGTGTCCACTATGATGACGCTGCTGCCCATCATCAATCTTTTATCTAACAATGGTCAGTGACACTTCAATCCCTTAGTCGACTCTTACGACACCCGCAGGAGGAGTTGGGGTGGTGACAAATGTATTCTTACTGCCGTCACCACACGGCCACCACGCACCATGATGAACCATGTCAAATATAAGTGAGGTGAGGCTATACAGGGTGAAATTTAAATCGTGAATCGTAATATGTTTTTCTAACTCTGCGAATAACTAACAATTGGATGCCCCACAAGTTACTTAGAAATGGTCATGTTATTTTTTTTTAATTTTTGGTGGCTTTTTTATTTTTAAGGTGATTCTAAGAAATTATAACGATTATTTAAGCTATTTAAAACGTCAAATGTAATGAATATTATTACATTTTTAACGAAATGTCAAAATTGGCGTTACTTCAATTTGAAGAGGTAACTTAAATTATTCAATTAATTTGTCTTAATAATCCGTTTTGATATTCTAAACCCAAAAAATACGAAAACACAAGCCCAAAAAATACAAAAAAATAACATGTCCATTTTTAAGTAACTTGTGGAGCATTTAATTGTTAGTTGTTTATAGAGCTAGAAAAATATATTACGATTCACGATTTAAATTTCACCCTGTATAGCGAATTGTAAGAAGTCTCTAAACTTGTTGTGTGTGACAGTGGCATGGCTCATAAGTTGCCTAGAGCTCTAATTAATTGAATGTACCTACATACTAGAAACGTGTAGTGTAGACAGCCTGGCAAACTCCTTTAAGCGTAAAAGTGAATGAGACTGTTATATCATCTAATGCGGAGGAACTTGTTTCATTCATGCCAAGGTTCTATTTAAAACTAGATTTATATACGTAAAACATAGTTTTTTTTAATACAGATGGTGCTTTTTTTAAGCGCTTGTGCGAGAAGTAGTTATTTTTAATTTTCGGAGAATCTTTGGAGGGCCATTATAAACTGAAAAACGTCGTAGGTACGATACGCGTGCGAAAACGAAATTCGTAACTCGTGTCGATTTAAAGCACTTCCTTCGGTTTAATTCATCTACTCGTTTCGAACTTCATTTTTTTCGCACTTGTATCGTAATGTTGTATCGTAATGTACTATTTTAAGTTTCCGTTGTAAACTATTAGTAGCAGTAGGGACTCTTTTATTCTCGCCATGTCCATCTGTCTGTTCTATCAGCAGCATATTTCAGTGACCGTACTAGAAATTTGCGATTTCGTATAGATATACATATTATACATATTAATCACGCTGACAAATTGGTAGAATAAAATAAGTTGTAACACTTGGCGGCAAAGTTTGTTCAACCCTCGTGGCTTGTTGAGACCTTCGCAATGCTCAAGATTCTAGTTTTTGAACCATTGGCTACGCTCTTGGCTCAATTTTGGAATCTTTTGCTACCTCAGGTCTCAATATTGGCACGCCAGTTAAACAACTTTGCCCCCTTGTATAATAAATAACTATTTTTGTGTTCCACCACTATACGTAACTAAAGGCGGTCAAAAGATCAATAATATAATGATCGGTCGAAGAAATTCCTCCTAACCCGCCCAGAGGACCTTGGTGGGCTTGGTCATGGTTGTCTAAGGTAAAACCATACAACTACGTATAGTCCACTACTACAACTATGGTCCACAAGTTCAACTAGTAATTAAGCACCAATGGAAATCTTTTACTTTAGTTTTCTCTAAGTTTTTAATCATTAATGAGACTTTGTGTAACAACTGCGTCAATAATAAAATAATTACACTAAATCGAAGATATTTTTTAGTGAGTTTAGTAAAAAATCCCACTTTGTCGTTTGCCATAAAGCCGCTTTGTCAGTTTATTCATATGAAGATATAAGGAAATCTCGTCTTTACGGTAAGCGACAAAGTGGGACGTTTTACTAAAAACTAACACATTTGACGTAGTTTTGGACCATAGTTGGGTGCTTTTGGACTATAGTTGGGTGGTTTTACGGTATTTACTTATCTATTTTTATTATTTATATGTATCTATCTATTATGTGTGTATATCGTCGCCTAGTACCCACATCACAAGCCCTAATTGAGCTTACCGTGGGATTAGGTTGATTTATGTAAGATGTCCCAAGATATTTATGTATAAATTTATGCTGCTGTCCATCATCAATCTTAGATGAATACCCCTACCCCTTATTCACTTATTCATAATCGTCTGCTAACTTAACAAGCCGCTAATAATTCTTTATACCTTTTGCTCTTATGGACACATTGTTAAGACCTCAAGGGACAAACAATTATTAGCGGCTTGTTAAGTTAGCAGACGTTTATGAATAAGGGGGTTAATTAGCAACAATATTAACGTAATTAATTAATATTTATAATACGATTACCCTACTTTTGCCGTGTGTCAATATAGCTGCCATTTCGCTAATGCTACGTGACTGTTTTAGATGTCGCAACTCTGACGAGAAGAGAATCAGTAGAAAAACACGTTTTGACATTTGACGGAAAGACGAATCACGTTTTTAACCGTACAAGAGAGAAGATAAGTAAATTAATATCTTAGATAATAAATTGATAAGGACACAAATCGTTAATGATGTTCGTAAGGAGGATTCTTGAAAGATAGGCTTCACTTGGTAGATACTTTAAAATAAAAAACATAAATATCTTGGGACATCTTGCATAAATCGACCTAGTCCCACAGTAAGCTCAATTAAACCTCCGTAGCCTAGTTGGTATTGACCCTGGCTACGAAGCAGGGGGTTCCGGGTTCGAATCCTGGCGAGGGCGCTATTTGTGTATTTATTTATCACAAATATTTGTTCCTTGGTTATGGCTGTCTCTGTATTTAAGAATCTATATGTATCTATCTATTATATATATATCGTCGCCTGGTACGCACATCACAAGCCTTAATTGAGCGTGGGACTAGGTTGATTTGTGTAAAGATGTCCAAAAATATTTATTATTATTAGTGTGTAACTCACAGACTCCGCGGCAGATCAAAGCGATGGCTAGATGTCGTGAAGGCTGACAGGAGTGTGAATGGGCTTACAGTAGAAGATGCCCAGGATCGCGCAAAGTGGAGGAAATGTAGCAGGAAAGCGGACCCTGGCAAAGGCGGGATAACGCTAGGTAGAAGAGAGTGTGTAACTCACACTCTCACACGTCAAATATTGCGATCATCGACTGTCGAGAACATTGCGTTACTATCCCTTATCTGTGTGAGAATGTTCTTAATAGCATCTTGCTGAAGTTTCTCGTGAATATTTCTTCTAATTTTAGGAAATTTTTGAGAACTTTCTGTAGCCTGTACATTGCTATAGTCTGCGATTTCTAGAGAATGAACTTTTGACGGTTAAATCCTTATTAAAATGAGGGTCATAGTCGTCATAGATGTAAGGGTCATTTTGAAACTGTCAAAAATGTATTCTTAGAAATCTCTATCAGACTCTAGTTCCTTAGTGTATGTGCAATATGTGTACATTGACTAAGGGACTATGGGACGACTAAGGGATTGAAGTGAATGGTTGTAAGACAAAATACCTTCCCTATAAACAATACAACAGCGACCCTATGTAGAATCAAAAGCATAAATAAGTATACACTTTTTTACTTATTTCTTTAGCATAAAGTCTAACCCCCTTATTCATAAACGTTTGTTAACTTAACAAGCCGCTAATAATTGTTTGTCCATTTTGCTCTTATGGACACATTGTTAAGACCGAAAGGGATAAACAATTATTAGCGGCTTTTTAGTTAACAAACGTTTTTGAATTAGGGAGTAATACTGTATTTATATGTACCTAGTTATGCCCTTGCCTGTACAATATGTTCAAATGAAATGAAACATGACAAATTAATACATTTTGAACTCGATATCCGCACGTTTCATATACCTACCGATACTGTTTAAAATGGCATCGGCTAAGACTTGAAAAATTAAAAATGTCGACATTATAATGAATGGCACAATAATGTTCTTTATCATAAATTTTTGTAACTATTTCTTCTATCTAAGTAATTTTCGCTTAATTGACGGGTTAAGCGAAAAAAGTATCTCAAACTATTACAACAAATAACATATTTTAATGTACTTAATGGGTGATTCTAATTGGATGATATGAATTAAAAAAAAAGGTAATGATTCAGCGTAACGTTCAATTCTAAAATAATTTAATCGATCTTTTCATCTAAATGAGAACGCCATTTCAAAACAGCTAAATGCCAAGCAATCGTAACCACGGAAGCACGCCGAGAAAAAATTGGGCAATACTCGTACTATGTAATTTCACGTTGCGATATCTTAGCATACATACCTACATACGCAGCATAAAAAACATAGCGGCAACGATATTTCCGCCATACTTTCACAATATCATCTCGAGTATATCGAACACACAGGCTGGCCACAACAGCGGAGCGAAAACTCAAACTTACTTTTTTAAATCCAAAGTCACTGCACTGAATGTCACTGGCACAAAAAATTCAAATTTCGAACACCGGTCAGTAAGAAAGCGCGCGAACGCGGGCGACCATTGGCACTGACTGGTTGCAACCCGCCAAAATATGAGGTCAAAATGATTCTTGCATAACAATTTATTACATCGTATTACATAAAAATCGCCTCTGGGCGTGCTGTTATGCAAAGTCAGCCGAATCTTACGGATTTCTAGGTTACAACCGCTTATTTTGCGCGTATTAATTTCATTTAAGAGATGCGAGTGTAACGTGTATTATTCGAGTTACAGATAGAGTATTGTGATTTGTGATTTCTTGCTCCCCACTCCTGACGGCGAAAGTGAGGGGGGGTGGTCATCAGTGGCAAGAATGTATGCATATCAATAATTTATTGTTGACGCAATATTTTTTGCGTGATTTGCGTGACTTCTGTAGTCGGACAGCGGTGAATGACATAGACCATATACTCTCTTTTTGCATATAAAGTTGGGATATTTAAAGCAGATATCGCACACCTAGTTAAAACCAGTATTCATTCAAAATTTATGTATTTTTTTTAAAGAATACATATGTGTGATTCTGTGATTCTCGTGCTTTGTCGGTACCGCGTCGATTTTATATTTGCCACGTATGTACTCTGTTGTGATACTGTTTTTTGTATCATCATCACATCAGCCGATAGACGTCACTGCTGGACATAGACCTCCCTTAAAGATTGCCTCAACGACCGGTCCTGCGCCACCTGCGTCCAGCTAACTCCTGTGACCTTCACCACCAGGTCTAACCAAGATACCATTCTACAATCGTTCTGTCACCCTCCGTAGCCTAGTTGGTAGTGACCCTGCCTACGAAGCTGGAGGTTCCGGGTTCGAATCCCGGCGAGGGCATTATTCGTGTATTTATTTATCACAGATATTTGTTCCTTGGTCATGGCTATCTATGTATTTAAGTATCTATATGTATCTATCTATTATATATATCGTCGCTTGGTGTGCACATCACAAGCCTTAATTGAGCTTACTGTAATAGGTCGATTTGTGTCAGATGTCTCAAGATATTTATTTATTTATAATTATAATCGTACGTAGTTCGGTCCTATAGTTTCCGGTCTAAATGTGCAGCTGTGATAATAATGTATGGAAATGATCACGTGACTTTTCGAATCTGTCATTCTCATACTCTTATCGCTTAATATCGTATTCTGCGATACAGAGGCAGCCTAGTGCGGCGACATATGTAACCTCCTGTAATGTCATTTACGAAAAAAGGCATATCTCTTTATTATTTTTTTATCATGGGTTAGGCATTCTATAATATGGTTACAAAAATATATTACAATGAAACATACAAAAACAATACAAAACTATGCTTACCCGTTAACCTGCCGGGCCGCTAAATAGTTAGCACTGTGTTCCGGTTTGGGGGTAAGATAGCCGGTGTAATTACTGGCATAGAAGCAATCAATCTAAGTCCTCAGGGTAGGCAGCGCATAGGCGATTTTATGATCGCTATGTGCATAGGCCTCAGTTGCCGCTTTCCATCAGGTGGGCTGAGAGCTCAGTGGTCTACCTTCGTCACATTAAAAAAAACCTAAAGATAGTAAAGTTAATTATTTAGTTACGGGTCGAATACAAAAAAATTAAACATATCTAAACAAAAATCACGATAGCGTCATTTGTTACCAAAGTTAGTCACATTAATTTATAGTGTGTACCCTGTCACTGACGTGTCACTGACCATTATTTGATAAAAAATTGATGATAGGCAGCAGCGTCATCATAGTGGACACATTACTGCGATCGCTAATCCGCTTGTCCAGCGAGGCGATTATGGGCATTTACCTCCTAATGCGTCCATACCATACGCATAGTTAATAGGAGAGGCCTAAGTACAGCAGTGGACAATGATAGGCTGATGATAAATGTGTACCCCGTCCTGTCTAAAAAACAGGCCACACCTCACTAAACAAACACTTGTTTAATATAGGTGTTACAGACAGCCCCCTATGCAGAGCCTGCTTGGAGGAGGAAGAGACAGCCGCCCACGTCATTCTCGTATGTCCACTGTCCAGGGGTGGCAGAATACCGGGCACAACACCTCGGATCCCCGAGGTCTCTCCCAGAAGTCGTCGGCAACATCAAGGGTCTGCTAGGCTTCCTGGTAGAGCTGGGTTGGCAAGAGTAGTGCCGACAACCCATCACGCAAAATAGGCGCAAATTTCTGACTTCGTGTTCCGGAAAATTTTGCCCGTGTAAACCTATAAACCTATACCATATAAACCTATCTAAAAACCTTTTCATCACACTTGCTGTCTAAGCGCGCCATTGCTTGCGTGCGTAGCGGGAGTAATAGAAAAGTGAAATTCCCTAGGGAGTAATAGAAATGTGAGTAGGTACGACATTTTATTAATGTCTTAAAACTTATTTTTTTGTCGGCAAGTGTGATGAAAAATATTGTATGCATCACGGTCGGTAAGCGGAATACTAACTCGAGTTATAAAAGCCCTCCGCCTGACGGCGTCGGGCTTCTAACACTCTCGTTACTAGTTCCGTACTTACCTCCCTTGCACAATAATATACTATTTCATCACACTTGCTGTCTAAGCGCGCCATTGCTTGCGCGCGTAGCGGGAGTAATAGAAAAGTGAAGTTCCCTAGGGAGTAATAGAAATGTCAGTACGTCATTTAATAATATTATGTCTTAAAACTTATTTTTTGGTTGGCAAGTGTGATGAAAAACATTGTATGCATCACGGTCGGTAAGCGGAATACTAACTCGAGTCATAAAAGCCCTCCGCCTAGTGGTTCTAACACTCTCGTTAGTAATTCCGTACTTACCTCCCTTGATGCACAATGTACTATTATCAATTGAAAGGCGTCATAGTTAAAAAAATGCAGGCGCGTATTGTTGGTCGCTTATGGAAAATTTGATTTAGTCTCCATTTGTCACTGCCAAAACTCGTTATACAAAATTTAACTAAAAACAAAAAAAATATGACGATACTTATGTTTTGTTTTCATTAAATTTGCCTTTGTGAAATGAAATGTACAATTTTTTTGCAGTCGCCCGCTACAATCACGTACCTAAACGTATCAAAAGGAAAATATTGCAAATGTCATAGGTTGATAACCAAACCTTACTAAGTAAGAAATTGCTACTTGAAATAAAACTCGTATCTCCGTTCCTATTCAATACCTACTACATACGACGTTGCTAAGAGTAGTCAGCGTTTTTGAAGCGAGTAGGTAGGTATTAAATTTATCGCTTTGTAAATTGTTGCTATTTGAGATTAACAGGCGCTTTATGAATTAGGTAACAAAGAAAAATGTCAAAATTAATGACATTTTCATGGGAAAGGCGATATACCGTCGATATTGAGTTATTTTATTAGTATACAGTTCGTCCGCAGAATACAAAAAATGTAAGCAATCCTAAAAACTTCACTTTTATAACACAATCTTGATTTTATTTACAACTTAACTTTAAACATTTAGTTCACATACAGTTTTATTTAAAATTATTGGTCATCATCATCAACTTAAGAGCAGGGCTCTTGTCTGTGGAGCAATTTCCAAGTGGTCCTTTCCAGTGCCTTTTCCTTAAGACCCTGATACGACACGACGTCTACTTTTTCTTTCACTTGGTCCATGTACGACCTTCTCGGCCTTCCTCTTTTCCTCTTCCCCTCTACTTTTCCTTCTATGATGGTCTTAATTAATTCGTCGTGTCGTATAAGGTGTCCTAACATCTTCCCTCTTCTGTTGGCGATGATTGTCAACAGGCACCTCCTCTCCTTTATCCGGTTGAGAACTTCCTCGTTGGTCACCTTCTGAGTCCAGCTTATCCTCTCCATACGCCGCCAACACCACATCTCAAACGCCTCTATACGGTCTCTGTCTCGCTGAGTCATGGTCCAGGTTTCACAACCGTATAGAGCTATGCTCCAGATGTACACTTTTATGAGCTTTTTCCTGACTTGGCCTGATATTCTGGCTTTAAGTAAGTATTTCTTGGCGTTGAACGTTTTTTTAGCCATGGCTATTCTGGTGACAATATCTTGTGTACATCTGGAGTCGTTTGTAATAAGGCTACCCAAGTATTTAAATTGTGTTACCTGTTCTATTGTCTTATTATTAAGCGTAACTGGTCTATGGCGTGATAGTGTTTTTGAAGTGGTGAGAGTTTTTGTTTTGTTAATATTAATTTTAAGGCCAAATTCATTAAAAACGTTATCCATTTCTACTACTAATTCTTCTAAATCTGCTGTAGTGTGAGCTAATGCTGCTATAAAATTATTGGTATTTATTAGTATTTACGTAAAAATGTATCTGTGAACCGTGTGTGTGTCAGAATGGTGTCAGACTCAGACGTCTAATTCTCTCGATAGTCAGCCATTTGTTTTAGTTATTTTGTTTTCTTCTGACAAATAGTTGTTAGGTAGGTATAGGTGAAAAACTTAAGAAAGTCACCTGTTGTACGTGTGAGTGACGTATTCGAATAGAGAACACATATTTGAAATTAGTAACACAAACAAAACAAATGCCTATTCGAACACGTCACTCACACATACAACAGGTGACTTTATTAAGTTTTTCACCTATACTTATAGTTCAAACTATTTTCATTCAAAAGGACGAAATTGCTACTTAGAGTTGTATTTTTTAATAATTTCCTGAATTTTCAATATTTTGTTGTACTGTTTTGAGATATTCGAGTATAAAGTTTGAAAGCTTAAAAACATTGTAGGTAATAACGAGTATAGGTTGAAGTTATGGCGATAGTGGTCTTAAAATATTCCACATAATTACATTTTGTTACTCGATAAATAATATGACGTCTTCAACATTTTACATTTTACAGAAATAATATATTTTGTGTAGTCATGAAAAAAAAACCTATACTTACCTACGTTTCTCAAAATCGACAGATTTTCAACTGTCTTATGCGGATTCCTGAAAATGTAGTAGGTAAGATTTATTAATATAATAAAACAACCATATCTCAAGGCATAATTTTATGTATAATGACACAAAAAATGAGCATGTCGGGCCAGTGCAGGGTTCCGTAGTTGTTCAAAAACGGCTGGCATTTATAGTCTTTTATAAGCCCACTATTCATCATTATTCTCATATTTTTCGGGCCCACGGATCTAAAGTTAAAGGGGAGGGGGGATTTTTTTTAAATTATTGATGCCTTATTCTTCGAAAATATTGACTTTAGAAAAAACCTTCTGTTGTGGCCCTTATTATTTTTAAGAGACTTATTCAACAATACCCCACACTATAGGATTACAGAAAATAAAAAAATAATTCCCACTTTACGAGTAGGGGATGGGGGTGCAGCCCAAGATTTTTTTTTCTTTATCATTTTATTTTACCACTTTTTCGGCGTGATTAATATGTACTCGTATGTCCTGTAGGTACCAAATTGCAAATTTCTAGTACTAATGGCCACTGAGCTATGCTGCAGACAGACAGACATAGCGAAATTATAAGGGTTCCGTAGTTTAGATACCCCAATGTGATCTCTCACAGTTGCCCAAAGCCAAATCTTCACAGGTTTTCCGGATCAAGAGTAGTTTTTGTTGAATAGCTACAAGATCCGCTTTGTAATACGGTTTATTATTTTTGACCTCAATGCCAAACTTTCTTATTGCGTATAAAGCGCCATCTGTAGTAGTTATTAGTTCAGGGTCTTTATCGCATTCAGGGTCCATCTTTTTAACGTCGTGCTCTGAATCTGTGTTAAGAGGCATACTTGTCGGATCTGACCAGTACGCTTCATGTGTTCGAGGTGACATTGGGTTTATAACACGCATTTTTATATCGTAATACCTCCCGGGGCATGGAAGTGTTATTTCCCCTTCGCAATCTAGGTATGGCAGCTTCAAGTCCTGATGTTTACAGGTCACGTTCAGTGATGAAGCATTCAGCTCGCGCCGTGGTGACCCCAGGGTCCAGTATGTAACATTATATTCCCAATCAGTACCTTCTTCAATTCGCCACGACAGAACAGCGCGGTTGGAAGTTTTATTCAAAACTTGTAAGTCTAAGGGAGATTCTGGTTTTCTAATGTAGTGAGTAACAAATTCAAACTTCTCTTCAGTGCAAACGTTAGCGTTGTTACAGGCTTTCATAGTAAAAATCCCTTGCCCGGGTCCTGTAATTACTCCATTATTATTTAGCTCTATTTCATTCACCGGACATGCTGTTGTTTGACTCGAGTGAACGTCACAGATCTTCATAGAATTCCCATATTTATCGGCGTAAATTAATTCAAATTTTGTATCAATGCTCATTGCATCCCAGCTACATCTGGTATCTTCTTTATGGAGAATACATAAAAAGTTTTTCGCAGCAGGCGGATGATCGACATAAACGTCCACACTTTGCATTTTTTCGATATTTGTCGAAATATCTTTGAACCGGCATGTATATTCGTAATGAGAACTATGTCTTTCGTGCATTGTAGCTGTCTGAATAGAAGTATTGTTTACGATGTATGTTCTTATGTTTTTCACATCCTTTAAAATACTGAGTGCCTCCGCTTTATTCCCGGAGCATACTACTTTATAGTCTTCAACGATTGGTACAAAAAAATATCGGGGGCCAACTTTATGTGGCTTAGGATGAACAACATTTGGCGATATCACTGTGATTGCAGGACTTACATAAACACGAAGGTGTGCAGTGCAGTTGGTGACCAGATCTGTGCATCTGTAGTGGTAGGGTCCTACATCGAGGTTCTTCAAAGTAAACTGTATGGAAGTCGTATTCATGGTTGTAGCGGGTATGTTGGCATCGAGCGTCAGTTTCGCTGAGTTGTTCCCCGAGCAGAAGATAGTTATTGTATCGCCGTAGCTTAAAGAAAGGTAGGGTTGAGCTTTTCCATTGCTGCTGGATCTGTGGTCACCAGCGATTGCTGATATTTGAGGAACTGGTTCGTTGCAGGCGATCGCGTTGCTGAGAAGCGCTAATAGTGAGAACAGCTTTAATATTACACGCATTTTAGTGCTTTACACTCGCGAACAAACTAATGAATAATGCTGGTATAACACCCTCATAGCAACAAAAGTGCCAATTATTTTGAAAACCACACATTTCCTCATGGCATTAAGAGATGTGACGGCAATGTCGATATAGGAAAATACATTAATAAAATAGAATATCTACTGTTCATTTCTGTTCTTCGTATACCAACAAAATTCTAAATCTCTTATATTATGTTTAGGAATAATTGTATCGTTTGTGCCCGAATAAAAATTAAAACATCTCTTTCGAATCATCTAGTGGATGCGAATAGCGCAGGACCGGTCATTGTGATAATAATTGGGAAGTTGTATATCCAGCAGTGATACAAGCACGATACAAGATAAAGAAACCTAATGTAATAATAATTCTAACAACTAGCCGCAGGACTCGATTTCGGTCAGGGTCCCCGTCTCCGGCGTGTCTTCGTTGGTCGGAGTGGAGCCTCAAGGGGCCCCTAGAACTCTCAGCTTTGGCTTGCCTTAACTGGCCACCCAGAGAGGAATCGTTAGAGCTATATATATATACTCCAGGGGTAGAAGTGTAAATTTGCGTAAGTCGCGAGTTGGTGCAGTGGCTGTCACAAACCACTACGAAGAAAGCGGTGTAAACCTCTCTACACTCCTGACCCGTATACACCGGTGTTGCCCCTGGCTGTCTCTTGTGATGGCATTTAAGGAGGCCCATCTAGTCGGTGGCAAGTCACCGCCTGCCTCGATAGCAAAGAGAAATCTTCTTTTTTCTATAGCCCCATGTCTGACCAATCCAACTTTTCTCACCATAACCAATTTAGTCTTTTCCATTTAACTTCCAATAGTCTTTATACGCCTGCTGGGACCGCCTGGGAGGTTGCAGCAGGCGTACAATACAGCACAGCAATTTTCTCCAAAGGGACTCTAAGTGTTGGATCTATATGTATATTATCTTCACGCAAGCCTATCGAAAAACTGGGATTTGTAAAAAAAATATACAAATATGGCTTTTTCTTTCTATAGCATTTTTTTGACATTTTTGACACATAAAGAGAAACACGTTCGCAGATGTATTTTTACGATAATACTGATAAATATCAATAATTTTAACTAAAAATGTATGGCGGAAAGGTTCTCGAGTGGCTGCCACGTACCTACCGGAAGGCACAACGTGGGTAGGCCACCCACAAGGTGGACTGATGACCTGGTGAAGGTCGCAGGAGTCCGCTGGATGCGGGTGGCACAGGACCGGTCATTGTGGCAATCTTTGGGGGAGGCCTATGTTCAGCAGTGGACGTCCTTCGGCGGATATGATGAAAAATTTATATGAATTCAAGATTTAAGATCGTAATAAAACAAAGATTATGTTCTAAAAGTGCGTGATTATTGGAATAAGGCAAGTTTTTAGGTTTATTTAAATTTTTTAGATTTTATCGACGGTTGGTATATCTATACCAACCGTCGATAAGATCGTCGAAGTGAGTTCAAGCCGTCGAAGAATGTCTATCTAGACATTCTTCGTCACAAAGATTCGAAAGCATTTCCAAGTCGAAACAAACTTTGGCCCCGCTCGATAGTCGATAGTTAAATTGCCGTAGTGGATAGCACATCCCTAGAACGAGTTTGGTTTGGATTCAGGATAAATCAGAACCGGAAATCCAGTTCTAAATATGCTGATTACGTAGTATCCTGCCAATATTTGAGGATTATTATATGGGGAAAAATTTGCCAATTACCTAAATGTAATTATTTAATGAAGGAATGGCCGTCAGTTACATGTAAACTGGGTGGGTCATTCTCAGATTTAGGTTATCGTCTTTTAGGTGGGCAAACCTAAAGTTACGAGGATACTTTTTTTTTGATAAAACAATCGAAGGTACAACTAGATTGCCGGTTACAATCTTCAATCCCGATGGTAAAATGGGGATGGTGGAAGAATTAAGCTCTTGAGCACACTCCCCGCAGTGCAATCTGTAGAACACTGACAGACTGGCAACTTTACTGCGATCGCCAACTCACTTGGCCTTTACCTCCTAATGGGCGTTTTCATAGTCATAGTCATAGTCATATTTTTATTTGCTTAGAATTATGGTAATTACAAAGAAATGCAGATGACATAAAAACAGGTAATACAGTTCAGCACAATTCACCATTATAATGGCATGCAAAATTTTCATAGTATATTATAATACACACATCGACATCTTAATAGAAAAATATTGTTTACCTAATTATCGTTTTTTAAAACATAATAAAAATAATGTCAAAAATTACAATAAAAGCTTCATTACAATAACAATTAAACCATCAATAATTGAACTATCACACAACACATATCGCATCGTATAAAAACATGATTGAAAATAAATAATAATATAATAAAAAAAAATATTGTGTATGTCAACTTAATATCATTTAAAAATAGCTATAATAAATTATTAAGGCAGTACACAAGCAATTAAAATTATTAAAAAGAAATTGAAATTAAAGCTAGATGTTTCAACTGTCAAAATATTCTTTGATGTTGTAAAAACACTTCTCCTTGAGCCAGGCACGAAACTTTGGTACAAATAATTTGTGAGGTAACTGTCTAAATTCCAAAGGTATATGATTATATATTTTTACAGACATTATGTAACAGTTTTTGCTATGCAAGGCGGAATTTGAGGCTGGTTTTATTACTCGGAATAAATCTCTCGTACGCAAATTTGGATTTTGAACTGGTTTGGAAAACCACTCCGGATTATCCCTTACAAACTTTGCATGCTTAAGTATGAAAGTGCTTGTTAGAGTTAGAATATTAAGCCGTTTAAAAAGTGGTTCACACGAGACTAAGGGGCCAACACCACACACTGCGCGTACACATCTTTTCTGAACTATAAAAGCTTTGTGAATGTCTGTTGAATTACCCCAAATGATGATTCCGTAACGAAGAAGAGACGAAACGTAACCATGATATGCCGTTGTAGCTGTTGGTTCTCCTGCTACACTCCTCAACCTTTTCAGCGCATAGACAAACCTGTTCAGCTTATTACATACATTATTAACATGTGACTTCCAATTACAAAATATATCAAGTGTTATGCCTAGAAAGTTAATTTCGTTATTCATACTTATTCTTTCTCCCTCACAATTTACGTTTAATAACACGCGCTGCGATTTATGATTTGAAAAGTGTACACAACTCGTTTTTTCAATATTAATTTTCAAATAATTAGCTTTTGTCCATTTGCTTACATCGTTGACTGCATTATTGATTGATGTTTCAAATGTTGCTGTTTTATCTGAATCTGCAACGATAATCGATACATCGTCAGCAAACATGACTGTTTGGCCTTTTGTGACAAGTGGTAGATCGTTAATATATAAAACGAAAAGAAGTGGTCCCAAAACACTTCCCTGTGGTACCCCCTTGTCATTAATTTGAAAATCCGATCGGTACTGAATTAGTTCATTTAGTTCGTTAAGCTTATTAATTTCAACGCACTGGCTCCTGTTGTATAAGTAGCTTCCAATCCAATCTAATGCTTTGCCTCTGATACCGTAGTTTTCGCATTTTTCCAAAAGGATTGTGTGATCAACATGGTCGAAAGCTTTCGACATATCGAAAAATACTACAGCTACAGGAGTCCGCTTATCAATAAATTCAGTTACGCTACTCATCAACTTGTATACAGCATGTGTTGTTGATCGATTCCTCACAAACCCATTCTGTTCCTTTGCTACGATATTATGCAATTCAATAAAGTTAACAATTCTATCCTTCATAACTTTTTCGAATATTTTAGACATTATCGGAACCAATGTAATGGGACGATAGTTATCCAAAAGACTTCGATCATTTTTCTTAAACAGAGGCTTAACAATCGCTTGTTTTAATCTTTTGGGAAACATACCTTGAACAAAAGACTGGTTCACAAGATGAGTTACTACCTTAAGAAGAGTTTTAGCAGCAAATTTTATTATTTTAGTACACATGTTATCTACTCCAACGGCATTCGTGTTTCGTAGCTGCTTAATGGCTCGCTCTATTTCATTTTCAGTACATGGTTTCAAAAACATGGAGTTGCTACTCTTCGGTTTTGAAATGCTATGTCTTTTCTTATTTGTTAATTTCGATCTTTTGGAAATATCACAAAAAAATTTACTAAATTCATTTACTATATCCTGACCATTAACGACATTACTTGAGCCTATTTTAATAGACTCTATGCATTCTACAACTTTAATATCGTCGTGTTTATCTTTAATAATATCCCAGGCTGCCTTACACTTATTTTTTGCGGAAGCAACATATTTAAAATTCACATTCTTCTGAGCCTGTACAATACATTTTTTCAATAATTTATTATAATGAGAATAACGCGACTTTGCCTGCTCCGTTTTTGAGTCTACTATATAAGACTGTGTTCGTAGAAATCTTTTTTGCCTACAGGATGTTTTTATTCCTTTAGTTATCCATTTTGGCTTAGAACTGCCTGTCTTAATCTTTACTTTTATTGTCGGGAAACACAACTCGTAAAACAGACAAAGATCATCGTAGAACATAGAAAAGGCCTTGTCGAAATCAGGTTCCTTAATAACTTCATTCCACGTACGATTTTGCAAACAATTCACAAATTTACAAATGTTCTCAGGGCTGTAGTCTTTAATAGTTTTATACCAATAGCTTACGATAGGTTTCTTATTCTGTACAACAAATTTTAAAATCTGACAGGTGTCATGATCGGAAAGATGTCGGGTATATACTTCGCCTTTGGCATCATCAATATTGCTAGCGAACAGACCAAGACATGAATTGATTCTGGTAGGTACATTAATATCTATTTTTAAATTATAATTTTGTAGCAAATCTTTTAAACAATTCGTAGGACCATCGTCCTTGAGGATATTAATGTTAAGGTCACCAGTAATTATTATTTTCTTCTTCTGTGAACATTTATGTAGTAAAGTCTCTAAACTATCATAGAATACTTGAAGATTCTTATTTGTGTTAACTGGAATACGATATAAACATATAATTATACAACTCATACTTGGTATCTCTATACCGCAACATTCAAATGTCTTTTCCTTAGAAAGCTCATTACAGATTTGCATAGGTTTATAATCAAGATGTGACCGTACTAAAATACACACACCACCTCTCTTTTTGTTGGCTCTACAAAAGGAAGCGGCTAATTTAAAACCTTTAAGAGATACATTTTTTTCACTGCCGCGTTTTATAAAAGTTTCAGAGAGACATAAAACATCTAAACCGACTCTTTCTTCTACAAATTCATTAATGCATATCTCTAATAAACTTAATTTGTTTTGAAGACCTTGTATATTTTGGTGTAAAATGCCAACTTCATCTATATTGGGATCAGATACGAAAAAATCCCTTGTTAGACACATCTACTACTTTAGGTATGGTTGGGAAATAGTAAGGAATAGTACCTTTCTTACTTGTAGTTATAACATGGTCAGATTTACATGTACGATTATCACCTTTGATGCAACATCTTTTTAAGTATTTTTTATCATAATCAGTGGTCGGATATCCCGGTGCAACAAGGGGTGAATGACCTCAAACATTAGACTAATATGGATATACCACGGGATTCCACAAAATTACATCCAGTAAAGTTTAGTAATATTTTGTAACGCAAAATAAGTGCATGTACATACAAGCGTTTATTATTATGCGATTTCGACAATTATTTTAAATCGATTCCTTTTCACATCTAAAATCCATTTGTACGCCGAAAAAGTCCTTTCCACTTCTACGGATGTCAGTGGAGCTAATTTGTAAAGAGACACTTCATCAGGTGCGGTATTATTTGAAATTTGGTCTACGTATTCTCTAATGTCATCCAAATCTGGATTTCGTGCCATTACTGCTTCTAATTTAATCTGTGTAGCCATATTCAATACTTTTGTAAAGGGGCGTTTTCACAAACCGTTGTTTTTTCAACAATCACAAACTTGTCCGAATTTAAAAAAAAATGTTTTTTTTTTAAATTCGGACAAGTTTGGGATTGTTCGACTTAGAATCACGAGCTCTTTCAATCCTACTAGGAGAAAAAAAAGAGTCCAAAAACGTTTTTTTTTCCATTACGCTATAGTATTTATAGACTTTGTATGGCGATAGCGTAATTTAAGAAATTAAAAATGTACGAAAATTGTGGGATAGTTTTTTTCACCTATCAGAGCTCGTGATCCTGAGTCGAACAAGCCCAAACTTGTCCGAATTAAAAAAAGTGTTTTGAACAACGATTTGTGAAAACGCCCAAAGATTTCGTTTATGTTCGCAATTTGAGCTGCCTTTTTAAGTATACCTATCAGTATCAGATCTATATTTTTTTTCAAACTAAACCCGGGAATTTAGGTCATATCCATATTAACTTTTCTACTTGGTATCCCCTGGTGTTGCACCGGGATATCCGACCACTGATCATAATCGTAAGAGTCTATAACAAAATTAATACGCTTACAAAGGCGTTTCAAGTATACAGTAGCAGTTTCACATACCGTTGTTGAAATCACCTTGTTATTTAATTTGGTCCAGTTTAGGCTTATTCGACTCATAATCACGAGCTCATTAGATTTTGTTAGGAGACAAAATATGTCCCAAAATTTTCATACAGTTTTCATTTCTTCCATTACGCTACCGCCTTTGAACATCTATGAAAAAACGGTATCGTAACGTAATGGAAACAATATTATGGGACATTTTTTTCTCCTATTAGAATCGAAAGAAACCGTGATCCTGAGTAGAACAAGCCCAAACTTGTCCGAATTAAATAACAAGGTGATTTCAACAACGGTTTGTGAAAACGCCCTAATGCGTCTATACGCATAGTTGATAGGAGAAGCCTACGTCCAGCAGTGGACTGAGATAGGCTGATGAATGTGAACAGCCTCAAACTGAGCTGTTTGTTTAGTTAATGCTGCTCGACCTGAGTTTCCCTCTAGTTTTCACCCACCTTTACTTTCGAACATACGTCATCAGCCTATCTCAGTCCATTGCTTGACCTAGGCCTCTCCTACTTCATCCCGTAGCTCCCTTGTAACTGGCATGCGATGGTGACGCCGGACAGGTTTTTAGTGCAAACTGGGGGTTCGCCAACGAGCTATGGAGCGCAGCATATTAGATGTAAAACTTATGGATAGGATCCGGAACACCACGCTGCGCTCTAAGACCGAAATAGTGGATGTACCTTGGAAAATGGCCAAGCTGAAGTGGGACTGGGCGGGTCATATCTGCCGCATGCCGGACGATTTATGGGCTGAGACATCAACGGTGTGGGTGCCCCATAACTCAAAGCGAGGACCCGGCAGACCCCGCAGGCGATGGCGGGATAACTTGGACTCCTTTTTAAGTGACTGACCAGATATAGCACAGAACCGGGATGAATGGAAGAATAGGGGGAAGGCCTTTGCCCAGCAGTGGAACAGAATGGGCTTATAATAATACCTCCAGCCATCTTCTTTCTATGGCTGGAGGGAGTCCCACATAACCCCCAAATGGCTCCCCAAGTCAGGGAGAAACGCATTTCCCACTCCGTCAAAAAAAAGGCCTCTCCTACTAACTATGCGTACCTATAGACGCATTACGAGGTACAGGCCCATAATCGCCACGCTAGGCAAGCGGATTAGCGATCCCAGTAATGTGTCCACTATGATGACGCTGCTGCCCATCATCAATCTTCTATCAAAGAACGGTCAGTGTTCTAACCTCCCACTCTACGAGTACTCTCTAAATTCGATCGTTACACAAAACGTGATCGGTTGATTTCGTAGAGCGGGGTATAGAACAGCGTAATGCTCTTTTGGTTTGAATGCACCTTTACCCGATAACCTACCGCTAAATAGTTAGTACCTACTGTGTTCCGATTTGTGGGTAAGATAGCCGGTGTAATTACTGACATAGAAGCAATCAATCTAAGTCCTCGGGGTAGACAGTGCATAGGCGATTTTATGATCGCTATGTCCATAGGCCTCAGTTGCCGCTTTCCATCAGGTGGGCTGAGAGCTCAGTGGTCTACCTTTGTCACATTAAAAAAAACCGAAAGATAGTAAAGTTAATTATTTAGTTATGGGTCGAATACAAAAAAATTAAACATTATCTAATCAAAAATCACCACAGCGTCATTTGTTACCAAAGTTAGTCACATTAATTTATAGTGTGTACCCTGTCCTGTCTAAAAAACAGGCCATACCTCACTAAACAAACACTTGTTTAATATCGGTGTTACAGACAGCGCCCTATGCAGAGCCTGCTTGGAGGAGGAAGAGACAGCCACCCACGTCATTCTCGTATGTCCACTGTCCAGGGGTGGCAGAATACCGGGCACAACACCTCGGACCCCGAGGTCTATCCTAGAAAAAAAGAAAAAAAACCTGTATAAACGCCTTTTTCATACATAGTTCCCACAGCCTAGAGCTGGAGGTCCACTACTTACCTCTCACGAAGCAAGATATTTATTTAATAGTCTATGTAGTTGCTATTCTGATAACTAGTCGTTTTGCTACCATAAATTGTAGTCGTTTCACTATGAAGTTCTTTTAAGATCTAGTTATTTTACTATTAGGGAATTTTAAAATCAATACCTTCTGCGAAGTGTTCGTTTTGCGAACAAGTAATTTTGTTAGTTAGCCGTTCTGATATTCAGACTTTATGCTTTGTGGTCGTTTTACTAGAAAGCCATTACGAGATACGCAGATGTGGTCGTTTTGCGATTTAGTCTTTATGTGGTTCTGGTCGTTTTGAGAAACCAGTCGTTTTGATACCGACCCGTGCCGTCGTGTTGCGGAAAAATTAGCCCGCGTAATAAACCTAGCGAAAAAACACCTTTATCAGTTGAAAGGCGTCATAGTTAAAAAAACGCAGGCGCGTATTGTTGGTCGCTTATGGAAAATTTGAATTAGTCGCATTTTGTCACTGCCAAAACTCGTTATACAAAATTTAACTAATATCTAACAAAAAAATTATGACGATACGTTTTGTTTTCATTAAATTTGCCTTTGCGAAATTAAATGTACAATTTGTTTGCAGTCGTCCCCTACAATCACGTATACCTACGTATCAAAGGAGGTTGCCAATCATTTAGAGGAAAATATTGCAAATGTCATCGGTTGATAACCAAACCTTACTAAGTAAAAACTACCTACTTGAAATAAAACTCGGATCTCCGTTCCTATTCAATACTGACATACGACGCTGCTAAGAGTAAACACGTTTTTATAGTAAGTAATGAGTATATTGAATTTATCGATTCGTAAATTGTTGCTATTTGAGATTAACAGGCGCTTTATGAATTAATAAGGAAAAATGACAAAATTCATTGTGAAATTTTCATGGGAAAGGTATATCATTGTCGGTATTGAGTTATTTGCATAGGGGCAAGTTATAGGGATTTGATATCGATTAAAAGATGTCGATATAATTATAATAAAAGATGTGCTTATTGAACATTCTCGATTACAGTACAAAGTTTCGCTGTCATATTTAATATCGGATAGTAAAAGTATGCAGATGTACTTAATATAATCAAAATAACAATGTAAATATTGATATTTTAATATTGATTGTATATATGAAAACTATTTTAAAATAAACGCGTAAATACCCTTTTAAATTTATTTATTTTTATTTTAATTCAGGAGTTAGTACCTAATGTGTATTAATGCCGAATAACATTTTGATGTTGTCATTCACAGTAACATCGATATATTTTTAGTCGATAAAATATTTTGCTACATCACTTTCGTATAAATGCCCCGAGTTATCCCAGGTATGGTTATTAGTATAGGTAGGTACCGTTCGTCCATAAAAAACAAAAAAATCCAAGCAATCCTAAAAACTTACATTATTTAATTATCACGTGCTTTTGTAACACAATCTTCGTTTTACAACTAACTTTAAACCTTTACCCTCATATTCAACGTCTGCTAACTTAACAAGCGCCTAATAATTGTTTGTCCCTTTCGGTCTCAACAATGTGTCCATAAGAGCAAAAGGGACAAACAATACTCAGCGGCTTGTTAAGTTAGCAGACGTTTATGAATAAGGGGGTTAGTTCACAATGTTCATATACAGTTTTGGTTAAAATTATAGGTATTTTTGGGATTTACGTAAAATGTATCTGCGAAGGGTGTCAGACGACAAATGCTATCGAAAGTCAGCCATATTTGTTTTAATTTTATTGCTTTCTACTGACAAATAGTACTACATTAGTACATTACTTGTAATTCAAAATATTCTCCTTCATATTATGCAAAGAGGACGAGATTGCTACGTAGAGTCGTATATTTTAATGTTTGTTTGAATTGTCAACATGTTATTGTACTGTTTTAAGATAAGTGTTCAAGTTTTAAGTTGGAAAGACCTAGTTATAGGTTTAAGTTAATGGCGATAGTGGTCTTAAAATGTTCCGCATACTTACATTTTGTTACTCGATAAATAACAATATGACGTCTCTAACATTTTACATTTAATAGAAATAGTATAATTATGTAAACATATTTAAATTTTTATCAAACGGATTACTCACGTAATTTAAGTCGATAATTACTCTATAAGTACTCGTAATTCCTAGTTAGGGAGTTAGCTAGTTAGGCTAGTATAGTTATCGTATAATTCTAAAATTATGCGTAATCAAGAATCTAAAACAAGATATTATATACCTCTCTCAAAATCGACAGATTTTCAGCTGTCTTATGCTGATTCCTGAAAATGATGTAGGTAAGATTTACTATAAATATAATAAAACAACCATATCTCAAGACATGAATTTATGTAATGATAATGAAATTAATGAAACAAAACATGAGCATGTCTGGCCATGCTCTGTGCGTGTGCAGGGTTCCGTAGTTGTTGAAAAACCACTGGCATTTATTTTAAAGTCTTTTGTAAGCCCACTATTCATCATTATTCTCATATTTTTCGGGCCCACGGATCTAAAGTTAAAGGGGAGGGGCCAATATTGTTTTTAATTCTGGGGCACTTCTCTTCGAAAATATTGACTTTGGAAAAAACTCTTTCTGTTGAAGACCTTACTCTTTTTAAGATACCTATTCAACTATAACCCACAGTTCAGGATTAAGCAAAATAAAAAAAATCATTCCCACTTTACGAGTAGGGGAGATACCCGAAGTTTTTTATGTAATATTTTATTTTATCACTTTTCTGGCGTGATTAATATGTAGGTATACGACTTACCTTTACCAAATTGCAGATTTCTAGTACTAATGGCCACTGAGCTATGCTGCAGACCGACAGACGGACATAGCGAAACTATAAGGGTTCCTAGTTTACTACGGAATCCTAAAAATCACAATTAGATACCCCAATGTGATCTCTCACAGTTGCCTAAAGCCAAATCTTCACAGGTTTTCCGGATCAAGAGAAGTTTTTGTTGAATAGCTACAAGATCTGCTTTGTAATACGGTTTATTATTTTTGACCTCAATGCCAAACTTTCTTATTGCGTATAAAGCGCCATCTGTAGTAGTTATTAGTTCAGGGTCTTTATCGCATTCAGGGTCCATCTTTTTAACGTCGTGCTCTGAATCTGTGTTAAGAGGCATACTTGTCGGATCTGACCAGTACGCTTCATGTGTTCGAGGTGACATTGGGTTTATAATACGCATTTTTATATCGTAATACCTCCCGGGGCATGGAAGTGTTATTTCCCCTTCGCAATCTAGGTATGGCAGCTTCAAGTCCTGATGTTTACAGGTCACGTTCAGTGATGAAGCATTCAGCTCGCGCCGTGGTGACCCCGGGGTCCAGTATGTAACATTATATTCCCAATCAGTACCTTCTTCAATTCGCCACGACAGAACAGCGCGGTTTGAAGTTTTATTCAAAACTTGCAAGTCTAAGGGAGATTCTGGTTTTCTAATGTAGTGACTATCAAATTCAAACTTGTCTTTATTGCAAACGTTAGCGTTGTTACAGGCTTTAACAGTAAAAATCCCTTGTCCGGGTCCTGTAGTGACTCCATTATTATTTAGCTCTATTTCATTCACCGGACATGCTGTTGTTTGACTCGAGTGGACGTCACAGATCTTCATAGAATTCCCATATTTATCGGCGTAAATTAATTCAAATTTTGTATCAATGCTCATTGCATCCCAGCTACATCTGGTATCTTCTTTATGGAGAATACATAAGAAGTTTTTCGCAGCAGGCGGATGATCGACATAAACGTCCACACTTTGCATTTTTTCGATATTTGTCGAAATATCTTTGAACCGGCATGTATATTCGTAATGAGAACTATGTCTTTCGTGCATTGTAGCTGTCTGAATAGAAGTATTGTTTACGATGTATGTTCTTATGTTTTTCACATCCTTTAAAATACTGAGTGCCTCCGCTTTATTCCCGGAGCATACTACTTTATAGTCTTCAACGATTGGTACAAAAAAATATCGGGGGCCAACTTTATGTGGCTTAGGATGAACAACATTTGGCGATATCACTGTTATTGCAGGACTTACATAAACACGAAGGTGTGCAGTGCAGTTGGTGACCAGATCTGTGCATCTGTAGTGGTAGGGTCCTACATCGAGGTTCTTCAAAGTAAGCTGTATGGAAGTCGTATTCATGGTTGTAGCGGGTATGTTGGCGTCGAGCGTCAGTTTCGCTGAGTTGTTCCCAGAGCAGAAGATAGTTATTGTATCGCCGTAGCTTAAAGAAAGGTAGGGTTGAGCTTTTCCATTGCTACCGGATCTGTGGTTACCAGCGATTGCTGATATTTGAGGAACTGGTTCGTTGCAGGCGATCGCGTTGCTGAGAAGCTCTAATAGTGAGAACAGCTTTAATATTACACGCATTTTAGTGCTTTACACTCGCGAACAAACTAACGAATAATGCTGGTATAACACCCTCATAGCAACAAAAGTGCCAATTATTTTGAAAACCACACATTTCCTCATGGCATTAAGGGATGTGACGGCAATGTCGATATAGGAAAATACATTAATAAAGTAGAATATCTACTTTTCATTTCTCTTCTTCGTATTCCAACAAAATTATAAATATCTTTCGAATGATCTAGTGGATGCGAATAGCGCAGAACTGATCATTGTGATAATAAATGGGAATTTGTATATCCAGCAGTGATACGATCACGATACAAGATAAAGAAACCTGAATGTAATAATAATTCTAACAACTAGCCGCAGGACTCGAGTGCTCTTGAGAGTCGGTCAGGGTCCCCGTCTCCGGCGTGTCTTCGTTGGTCGAAGTGGAACCTCAAGTGGCCCCTAGGACTCTCAGCTTTGGCTTGCCTTAACTGGCCACCCAGAGAGGAATCGTTAGAGCTATATATACTCCAGGTAAATTTGCATAAGTCGTGAGTTGGTGCAGTGGCTGTCACAAGCCACTACGAAGAAAGCGGTGTAGACCTCTCTACACTTCTGACCCGTATACACCGGTGTTGACCCTGGCTGTCTCTTGTGATGGCATTTAAGGAGGCCCATTTAGTCGGTGGCAAGTCACCGCTAGTCTCGATAGCAAAGAGAAATCTTTTTCCTATAGCACATTTTTTGACATCTTTGACACATAAAGAGAAACACGTTCGCAGATGTATTTTTACGTTGATACTGATAAAAATCAATAATTTTAACTAAAAATGTATGGCGGAAAGGTTTTCGAGTGATTGCCACGTACCTACCGGAAGGCACAACGTGGGTAGGCCTCCCACAAGGTGGACTGATGACCTGGTGAAGGTCGCAGGAGTCCGCTGGATGCGGGTGGCACAGGACCGGTCATTGTGGCAATCTTTGGGGGAGGCTTATGTTCAGCAGTGGACGTCCTTCGGCGGATATGATGAAAAATGTATGTGAATTCAAGATTTAAGATTTTAAGTTCGAAATAAAACCAAGATGGTGTTCTAAAAGTGCGTGATTATGGAATAATGCAAGTTTTTAGGTTAATTTACATTTTTTTGATTCTGTCTACGATTGGTATAGATAGACATTCTTCGTCACAAAGATTCGAAAGCATTTCCAAGTCGAAACAAACTTTGGCCCCGCTCGATAGTCGATAGTTAAATTGCCGTAGTGGATAGCACATCCCTAGAACGAGTTTGGATTCAGGATAAATCAGAACCGTAAATTCAGTTCTAAATATGCCTATATTTGAGGATTATTATATGGGGAAAAATTTGCCAATTTCCTAAATGTAATTATTTAATAAAGGAATGTCCGTGAGTTACATGTAAACTGGATGGGTCATTCTCAGATTTAGGTTATCGTCTTTTAGGTGGCCAAACCTAAAGTTACGAGGTTGTTTTTTTTTATAAAACAATCGAAGGTACAACTAGATTCCCTGGTTACAATCTTCAATTCCGATGGTAAAATGGGGATGGTAGAAGAATTAAGCTCTTGAGCACACTCCCCGCAGTGCAATCTGTAGAACACTGACAGACTGGCAACTTTACTGCGATCGCCGACTCGCTTGGCCTTTACCTCCTAATGGGCGTTTTCACATACCGTTGTTGAAATCACCTTGTTATTTAATTTGGTCAAGTTTAGGCTTATTCGACTCAGAATCACGAGCTCATTCTATTTTGTTAGGAGAAAAAATATGTCCCATAATTTTCATACAGTTTTCATTTCTTCCATTACGCTACCGCCTTTGAACATCTAAGAAAAAACGGCATCGTAACGTAATGGAAACAATATTATGGGACATTTTTTTCGGGTCCATATTGGCACTTATACAATTTTTTCTTCGAATATTTTTACTAATACCGTTTTTTACTCATAATCATCATTACTCCGAAAAATTTTTCTCATACTTTTTTTCTTACTAAAAATTATACTTCTACCTACAATGTTCATAACGATTTTTATTTCGAAATTTTATCCTCCTAAAGTCGTCAAGTAGATTAATCTATACTCATAAAGTTATTTGAAATAAATTGTTTATTTATAAACATTTTCCCATTAGGTTCACTCTGTTGTGGTATATTTCTTTTATGAATAACATAAACTATGTAGTCATAATGGGCTTTGTGCAGAAACTGTTGTGACATATTCAACTTTAGCATATTTCTTTGTGGCAGATTTCGAGTTGTTCGAATATTATTCGAGCATAATTTCGATGCTCCTATTTATGATGAGGCATAATCTGGATGTGCATAAAAAGTATCGGCATAGTTTGTTTTAGCATAACAGAGAAGGAATAATTACAACCTCTCAATATAATCGAGGTAGTAGTAATATTCTATATGTTACTTACTGTGTTACTGAGCTGAGCACTTTCTAGGTTGCTAAAAAAAATAACCTCGAAGACTAAGGCGGGAGCAAAGCTCCCGCCTTAGTCTTCTAACCTAACCTATCCGAGTCGGATCTGCCCCGGAAGGTTTTGTTCGCTCGCTTCGCTCGCTCACTGCAGAAATTTTCACCCTCACAGCAAATTCTGCCTGACGAAAATGGCAAGTTTCGAACATGTGGCTACATGTCCAAAAAAAAAATGCAAATCTAATTTCTGTCTTATAACACTCGGCGTAATTAATGATATGCCAAGATAGTTTCGGACAAAATAATATTCGAAATATTGTTATTGAAGCCAAGTGATGTTTTTGTCTCATTATGTTGATGCCAAAATAGATTATACCAAGTCTGTTATGTCCTAAGCGTTTCGGACAAAAAAAGTTTAGAGGGAACCCGTTTAGTACAGTACCTACTCTGCCCAACCTGATTTGTGCAGGTAGCTAGTTTACAGTAATAGTACGATTTATATTTAATTAAACAAAAATAATTCATACATAAAACCAGTACAGATAAAAATAAATACCTATAACATTAGAATATATAGCATAAAATAAGTATAGTGAAAAATTATATAAATATAAAAGTTAGTACTAAAAATATGTATGAAAAACAATATTATGAACATAAAAAATTCTATGTAATGATGATTATGAACAAAGATTATTCTAAATACCGATTATTATGAAGTTAAATTGTATAAGAAAAATTTTCGGAGTTCCAATAATCTAAGTTGCAATTTTATAAATACTTTGGCGCACCCATTTTTTTCTCCTATTAGAATCGAAAGAGCTCGTGATCCTGAGTAGAACAAGCCCAAACTTGTATTATATGTATATGTATGTAGGTATAATATCTTTATTATGTAACAATAGAGTAATAAGTATAGTACCTACATAAGAGTTAGATAAAAACAATGGTTTTTTTTTATATATAATTATAAAATTGATAATAATATTCAGTTATTTTCACTGTAATCCTTACAATTTTGTACAGTTCGTCTGCCTAGCACTGCTCTTATTCTCTCAACTACTCAAAGGTTAGCTGGAAGAGATCCCTTGCAGGGATAAGCTCGCCTTTGTACAATTGTCTTGTGTTTTGTGTACTTTTCTATATTTATTTGTACAATAAAGTGTTTTACTACTACTACTACTACTACTTGTCCGAATTAAATAACAAGGTGATTTCAACAACGGTTTGTGAAAACGCCCTAATGCGTCTATACGCATAGTTGATATGAGAAGCCTACGTCCAGCAGTGGACTGAGATAGGCTGATGAATGTGAACAGCCTCAAACTGAGGCTGTTTGTTTAGTTAATGATGCTCGACCTGAGTTTCCCTCTAGTTTTCACCCACCTTTACTTTCGAACATACATCATCAGCCTATCTCAGTCCATTGCTTGACCTAGTAGGCCTCTCCTACTTCATCCCGTAGCTCCCTTGTAACTGGCATGCGATGGTGACGCCGGACAGGTTTTTAGTGCAAACTCGGGGTTCGCCAACGAGCTATGGAGCGCAGCATATTAGATGTAAAACTTATGGATAGGATCCGGAACACCACGCTGCGCTCTAAGACCGAAATAGTGGATGTAGCTTGGAAAGTGGCCAAGCTGAAGTGGGACTGGGCGGGTCATATCTGCCACATGCCGGACGATTTATGGGCCAAGACATCAACAGTGTGGGTGCCCCATAACTCAAAGCGAGGACCCGGCAGACCCCGCAAGCGATGGCGGGATAACTTGGACTCCTTTTTAAGTGACTGACCAGATATAGCACAGAACCGGGATGAATGGAAGAAGAGGGGGGAGGCCTTTTCCCAGCAGTGGGACAGAATGAGCTTATAATAATACCTCCAGCCATCTTCTTTCTATGGCTGGAGGGAGTCCCACATATCCCCCAAATGGCTCCCAAAGTCAGGGGGAAACGCATTTCCCACTCCGTCAAAAAAAAGGCCTCTCCTACTAACTATGCGTATAGACGCATTATGAGGTACAGGCCCATAATCGCCACGCTGGGCAAGCGGATTGGCGATCCCAGTAATGTGTCCACTATGATGACGCTGCTGCCCATCATCAATCTTCTATCAAAGAACGGTAAGTGACACTTTAATCCCTTAGTCGGCTCTAATATGTTTTAAGTAAGATCTCAGTGTTTAAAATTATTTTACTTTGAGTATTAAAAGTTGAGTTTAAAGCAATGTCAACCGTTAACGTGCCGTAACTATTAATATCGACATATTAACAGTACAGACGGCAGTAAGAATACATTTGTCACCACCCCAACTCCTGCGGGTGTCGTAAGAGTCGACTAAGGGATTGAAGTGTCACTGACCATTCTACAAGATTGATGATGGGCAGCAGCGTCATCATAGTGGACACATTACTGCGATCGCCAATCTGCTTGCCCAGCGTGGCGATTATGGGCATTTACCTCCTAATGCGTCTATACGCATAGTTAATAGGAGAGGCATACGTTCAGCAGTGGACTAACATAGGCTGATGATGATGATGAACTGTTAACACTTGAAAACGATTGCTAGTAATGCGTATTATTGTCAGTTTTCTTGAAAGCCCGGGTCAGGACAACTATAAGAAATACCCATAAAAAAGTGGTTTGTTAAAATCGAAAAGGCGAATCAACTAACAAGGAAAACTAAATTCTGATTCTCATGAAGGTCGACGCGTCACAAATAATCCAATCATGTCCTAATAATATAATTACATTTAGAAATTATACTAAATACCTACTGTAAAATGTGGAATTTTCAAAAAGTTTGTACATTTAGATCACGTCTTCGATTTTGATAAAAATTTGTAGGCTGGTAGAGTCAATGATGCTGAGCAAGATCCACCACATAGAGAGTAGAACATTCATCATCATCATCATCATATCAGCCGAAAGACGTCCACTGCTGAACATAGGCCTCCCCCAATGCCACAATGACCGGTCCTGCGCCACCCGCATCCAGCGGACTCCTGCAACCTTCACCTGGTCATCAGTCCCACAAAACAGAAAAAACAGTAGATGCGTAATGTAAGCGCAGCGCGTGTGGCAATAGTAAGCAGCGCAAGGCTTACCTGCACATAAGTTAACCACAGTAGGCCGTCAGTTCTCTAAGCGCGCTCACGTGAGATCGTTTTCGAATAAATCCGAAAAAGAATGTGCAAATATACCTTTTTGTGCCGTTTTGGGATGTAAAAGTAACAGCCAGAAGTCAAACCTCACCAATGAAGGTATCTCATACCACCGGAAATTCTTAATTTGTTAATATTTTAATATTTTCTAAAATATTTCGTCTTCCGCAAGATGTTTGTACTACACTAAATAAGAAACAACTTTATGAGCCAATAATAAGGTCCTTTTTTATTTGGCATAAAACTATGGAAATTTCTAGAATTTCGTAACGATTGGCTGAGTAGCGGCCAATGCGAGGAAAGGGTCCAAAAAGGTATCGATATCGATATTTTATTTCGTTGATATATAGCTACTTTAGTTGTCTTGAGCCGATTAAGTGAAAAAAAATTAAACATGTTCTCTATAATCTTTATTTATTTAATCGGGTTTCCGACTGTCATCGTCATCATCATCATCATCTCAACCTTTTGCTGCCAGCTGCTGAGCGTAGGCCTACGTATCATCATATTATAATATTGTGGATATTAAGGTTTCGTGGCCAAATCATAGTTTCGCCATGTCCGCCCAACTGTCATCGTCATCATCATCATCATCTCAACCTTTTGCTGCCAGCTGCTGAGCGTAGGCCTGCATGTCATCCAATTATAATATTGTGGATATTAAGGTTTCGTTGCCAAATCATAGTTTCGCTATGTCCATCTGACTGTCATTGTCATCATTATCATCATCACCTAAGAATACTACCTTACCTACTGCTTAGTATAGATCCCCACATCCTCATATTATAATATTGTGAATGTTAAGGTTCTATTGTCAAATTATAGTTTCGCCATGTCTACCCGACTGTCATCGTCATCATCATCATCATCATCATCATCATCATCTCAGCCTTTTGCTGCTAGCTGCTGAGTGTAGCATTTTACCGCAGCAATTGATAAATTTGATAAACTCCCCTTTAACATGTATTATTTTAAGCATTATGTCATATAAGGAATTTCATCCGGCACGCACTACCTTATCTGCCATGTGATGTCATATTAGGTTATCTAACCCTAGTATAAACTTGAATCTTAGCCTTAACCCGTCTCAATAAAACTCTGCATTGATTTGTATATGGAAATATTTATAGCATTTCAGTTATCTAAAGATTTAGCGTACTTTGCTAGGTAAATATCAGCCTCATAATTTTGGCTACAACTTGGTATTTCTTCTTATCATATGGTACCCTGATTGATTAACTTTTTGGAATAAGTTTGTAACTAAAATACCTTCCTTTCTAGTTCTTAATAAAACACTATACCCATAATCAATCTGGCATTTACCAAACTCTTGCAATGAAAATGCATTTTGTTTGAAAAATGACCTTCGTGCCGCCTATTCGACTTTTTGTATTTAACTCTTATATTTTTTAAAGAGAGAGGGCACATATATAAATTATCTGTTTTATAAAGGCCTCACATTTTGTGATTATTTTGCAGTGCGTAAAATATTAACCCCTCTTCAATTTAATAATTTTATCGAAGATTATATAATAAGAGGCAGTTTCGTAAAAAATCCCATGGGTGGCCCATTGGTACTTTGCTGACTCAAATCATTTAAAGCTTACCCAATTTCGACTTGAATTTGAAGCAGAGGACTCCTTGAAACAATTGATGGTGTGCAGTATTAAAACATACGTTGATATTTACTTTTATGGTCAGTTGATAATCTCGCCCGATTTTTAAAGCTCGCTGCACCATTATCCAACAACACCGCTTTTTACATTTGTTCTTAAAAATATATACAACTAAATGTTTTGAAAATGAGTTTCAGAAGCCATGAAACTGATTAAATCGACGATTTAAAATGATGTACAGGGTATGAAAAACAGTTATATTTCAATAGATAAACGAATGTTTTTCAATAGGACACTTAATCCGCCCAACCCTGTAGATATTAAGGTTTCGTTGCCAAATCATAGTTTTACCATGTCCGCCCGAATGTCATCGTCATCATCATCTCAGCCTTACATGAGCCTTGTGAGCATGAGCATATCCTAATATTATAATATAGTGGGTGTGAATTTTAAGGTGCCGTTCTCAAATTATCGTTATCATTGTCTGCTCGACTGTCCATCTGTCTGTTCTTAATTATTCAAAAGGTTATGAATTAATTATTTGTTATATATTATTATTATATTTGTTATTATATTTGTTTTATTTAAAAATGTTCCGCTATCTAAAATTATATAATATAAAAGTGCTCCTTTCAATTTCAAAGTGATTACTTACTTACTTTTAATGTGTAATTAAAAGAAGCACCATTAATTTTAGTTACACCCTGGGTTCCCTAAAAACCAAAGCAAATCGAAGAAATGTACTTTTTCATCACACTTGCTTTGTAAGCGCCCCATTGCTTGCATGCTTCGCGGGAGTATTCCCTAGGGAGTTATAGAAAAGTTGGTACGTCATTTAACAATATTTTGGTCTTAAAACATTTTTTTTTTGCTTAGAAGTGTGATGAAAAACATTGTATGCATCACGGTCGGTAAGCGGAATACTAACTCGAGTTATTAAAATCTAACACTCTAGTTAGTAATACCGTAATTACCTCCCTTCCCTAGACGCCCAATGTACTATTACTTCATATAATATATAATTATATATATTTTATCGATATGATACCGACTCTTGCACAGCACTACGACGCCCGTTAGCCATAACGTGCAAAAAGCAGCCTATCTCTTTTACTCTTGGGAAATGCCACGTATGTGGGAGAGAGAACAAGGATTCGCCATCTATTGGGGAGTTGCTGAATTATTGAGTTTTAGTTATAAACAGACTTATGCTACTCGACGCTAGATGGCAACACTCTCTTTGCAAGTTAGTAGTAGCAAGCGAAACGTCGTAAGTAATAAAACGAGTAGTATAATTTTGCTTTTGTCGCATTCGAAATAAAGTTTATTTTTGTATAAGATTTTATAACCAATAAGCTTTCAGATACTTCTGTGTGCATGTTTGCGCCAGTGTGAGTGTGGCGACATCGATTCTCTCGAGAATCGGGGTATAAGCCGCTTCTACGTTATTTTTGTGATCAGTCCACCTTGTGGCACAGAATATATAAAGTACAGAAGCTTCACTGCTTTGATGTTCACAAATGCCGGCTTTTTATGTACCTACACAATTATTATTACCAAACAAAACGGCGCGCGAGGCGACGCGAGCAGCTGAAATGGGGCGTATTGCGTGGCGGAAAGGTCGCTTATAAGCCGCACGCCGTCGAAAACAGGGTTGTCAATTATTGAAAACTAATAAAATAACGAACGGCGCTATGAGGCGTCTGACAAATACATTACTGCAAAGATATATTATGGCGTTAATAGCATTCGTCTTGATTCAACAATTTAGTTCATGCGTGATTATAGAATTTACCTATGCATTTCATACACGTGATTCAAAAATTTTTGTCTCAACTTGGTCGGCACCTTCTTTGTGCTTCGGCCGCGCGTGCCCGGGCGGCATTGTTTGAGGTGTGAGTTAGATAGCAACACGACTTCGCTAACTTTAGGTGAATATCCATCCGAATAATCCTGATAATAACACGAACATTCTAAAAATATCTGTAGACAGTATGTGAGGTGTGCAGAAATTAATATATCTGCTTAATGCATTTAAAAATAAAGAATTTCGTTAGGTACCTACGCATTCATTAAAAAAGCAGCATAAATAAGTAATGGTTTAATCACAATCGCAAGGCAGATGTAACACGGCATTTTCTCTTATATGTACCAGTGTACCTATTTGATATTATGGGAATAAAGTCAGACAACCAAATAAATAAATAATATGTTAGGACAAAAGGCGCGAAATTCAATATAAGTATGAGAGAACGAAGTTTTTTACATTATTTAAATGTGCCGCTTTTTTACTGACAAATTTGTCCGAAAATAAACCGTTTTATCTGTAATTGACTTGAGTTTCTGAAAATTTAATTTACTACGAATGTAGGTAATAAGTGTACAGTCAAAGACAAAATAAGGTGTATAGAAAAGTGTTCAAAAATATGTCCCAGCCCAGTGCACTCTAATTCTGTGTAATAAGAACGACGTAACATATTTATGAGCGGATTCTTTCGATACTTATTTTTGCACTTGACTGTATTATTATGTTCCTTACTTTTTAGTATCTCTCTGATCCATCGGCTGTACGAAAAACGCGTCATGATAATTAACATTATTATCATTGCAACATGCTGCTATGCAGTATATTTTCGGCATTTTCATTGAAGATGCACATGTATAAAATAATCCTAATATTTGCAAGCGATATATTTCGCGATACGTGACGAGCCAGCGTTGTAAATTTAAACGTGCGTTCCGAGACAGCGCGCGCCAACCATTGAATAGACCACGGAGACGGGGCGCTCTGCATGTACTTGTAGCCGCGCGACGGAATCGCGGAGTGACACCCCCTTGCTTGTGGGGGGCTTCCCACGCTACGCCTTTCGGTACGTGGCCGCCACTCAAGAACCTTCCCGCCCCAACGGCCATCGGTTCTACGCGCAATGTACCCCGCCCACTGCCACTTCAGTTTAGCGATTCGGAGAGCTAGTAGAACATTATAATAAAATAAATATATCCATATACACTTATACCGTCGTCAAGGGTGATTACCGGGTCGTAATCCCAACTGCGTAAAACGTGTTAAGATGGTCTTTCTGAACAGTTTCCCATGGGACCTATGAACAAATGTACTTTATTTACGACCTGTAAAGTTCGAGTTCATTAATATGTGTACATTTCTCCACCAATCCTTTCCAAATGTGTTTACATAATTATGAACCGAGACTGAAAATTTTGAACACTTCCGCACCGGTCGGTATGATATCGGTAATTTTTTTTGCGATATTCATACTTATTTGTCCCATGAGAAATCTTGTTCAGAAATACAATCTTAACACATTTTTCACAGTTGGGACGACCCCGCAATCACCCTGTAGAAATAATTCGAACAGCAATGGAATGCAAGTAATGAAATTAATGTCGAAGGGTTTGAATCTTACTAAAAAAAATCTATAACAGTAGGTACTTATATTTATTTTGTAATGGTTTGAATTATCTTATGGAATTTGACGATATACATAAAAATAAAAAAATATACGAGTTTTCTTC
>JALPQI010014130.1:0-29977 GCA_025490895.1 Thaumatotibia leucotreta
TAGGAGACGTTTATGAATAAGGGGATTAGTTTCCAAACCAAACCGAGTAAAAAATGTTGTTAGTCATTTCTTTCCGGGCGATATTTCGAAATTGTTTGGCTGCCGCTCTTTACTTGTTTATCTACAGGAATATCATAATTTCCCTGTTATGTATTCAGAAGCGGTAATGTAATGACCTATATTAAGAGACCGGTGTCTGTGGCTGTATCATAATGTTAACATTAAAGTACAGGCAGAGTACAGTGCATCATAATGTTGACATTAAAGTATCGTCGTCATGATATTAATTTTAACATTATGAAGTCAACTTCTTTTTGTTGTTTTTTTTTTCAATAAATATTTATTGTAGGATATCCTTACTCAAATTGAGTGATTTCAACTGATTTGAATTTTTATATTTAGAGGTAATTACTTAGTGGATATCAATGAAAATAAAGGTAAATTGTCATTCTAAACTAGTGATATGGATGTAGATAAAGTTATGTATGTGACTGTACATAATTAGGCATTAAACACGCGTGTGATCTTATTATGAAACTCGCCTACGGCTCGTTTCATAAAACCACACTCATGTTTAATGCCTCTTATTATGCGCCAGCCACATAAATAACTATTAAGAACGTTAGCCGCCCTCATTTGTATTTTGACTTGTTTAGTAGGGAATGTCTTCTCTAGACGTTCTCTATTGGGTATTCGTTTAGCTTACGTTACCAATTAAGTGGTTTTGTGATTTTGTGGTACTAGGTATTCAGTCACCATGTGTACTTAACATCGTATTTTATATGTTGGAGTATTATGGTCTATTATGTTTAATGAGCTATAAAATGGACCTAAAATGGCTGTAGTTTTGAACATTAGAAAAAGAAATGAATAAGATTTAATTAGGTACCCGAAGTTCCTGTTGAGATCTGTTCCTGAGCATACTCTGGCTCCAATGCTTGGTTTTCTATTTTTTCGCCATAGCCGGTCTGATGTGTGTGTGTATTCGTAGCCATCGGGATTCACCACGGGCAAGAAATACCTGGAAATAAAGGTAGTTGTAGTAGTAAAGGTACTATTTTTTTCGGTCGGTTGTCATTTTCTGTCATCTGTCCCTTGTGAAATGTAGGGAGCAATTACTCAATCTAAGTAGCTACTGGTTCTCAGACGAACGAATTTATTTGTAATGAATCTATGAAAGTACCTCCGTGTGATACTTTCTTAGTGATCATTACATCCTTTCAGATGCATTTAACAATGACCTGCATCCACTATTTCATGACTGCCATACTCTTGGCCCGGTCATCAGACATGAGACCCCAAAATTTACTTCAAAACAGCGCTTACCAGTCAGTGTTCTTGATGTCGTCGGATTCCTGATCAAAGTTCTCAGCGAACTGATTGATGAAGTACGTGACTGTCGCTGGGCTGATCCATTCCCGGGCGTGGATACCGCCGTCGATGAATACGGCTTTGTTTGTTGGTTTGCCGTCGGAAATTCTAAGCACCTAGAGAAATAATCAGAACTTTAATCTAATACTCTGCAGGTTTGGTACATTAATAATTTATCGATTATCAGTACCTCGCTTTTAGCCTGAGGTTTATCATTAATTTAGTTTATTCTGCTATTAGCTATTTTGTTGAAATTGGCCTCTCTAGAAATGTAGCCGTATGCAGGGGTAATTTCAGACATTTTTCATGATAATTTCAGACATACAGTTAATACCTATCTAATAAAGTAGTAGTATAACTCTTTATTCTACAAAACACAGATCACAGATTACAATATGATAAGGGAAGTACAACGGCGAACCTATAAGGGACTTCGTCCAGTTAACCTTTGAGTAGATGAGATAATAGACAATAGTCATGGGCGGTCTCCGTTTATTTAAATTTGAAGTAGTTTATTTAAACTTGGTCGACTTATCTCAAAAATATTTGGTCGTATCGTATGACGAGGTACACTCGAATCTTATTTATTATAGCCTAAAATTACAATTTACATGCGGAAGTCTCTTTCTAATAGGTATTGGGTTAGAAAGAGATTGACACTTGTAAGTGGTACAGGCTGTTAGCGTTAACCATGTAGTAAGTTTAAATTCTAAATACCTTCAAATCACGACCTTCGTGCGATTTCCCTATAGATTTCGTACTTATAATAGTCGGATAAGTTTTCGCCAAATATTCCATAAATCCGTGGATATCCTCCAGCCTATGATACTGTTTCCAAGTCATGCGGTGCCCTGCAAAAAATACATATTCTCAAAATCCTTATAATTTTCTTAAAGGTTCACGAACGTGTTCTAACACACTTGCAGTTAGTTACAAAGTCATGACTCGCCGGACACAATTAGGTCAGTGGAACAAAACATGCAACCACAGGCAATGTTTTTAGGTGTTTAGTTTACACTTAGACACAGTAGCTTGAGCCTTATTATACAAATCTAGTGATTATCTTCTTTATCTTATCCGACGATAGTCCTTATATACGTTATTTTGCGTAGCATAAAGATCCTTTTACGACCAAAAAGTTGAATAAGATGAGTATGAAAATAAGCACTTGATAGGACTCGTGATCGTGCTCGCTAAATCGTGCAGTGTTGTGCCTAATTGCAACTGACCCCAATTGGCTTCCGGCCAATACTCCATGGGTAGGTTAAGAGAATTATACCCCATGTAGGCACCCACTAAACCTATTCGGCGATGGGAGGCCCTGTAACGCCAAAAAGTGTAAGCTCTTGCTGCAACAGAATGATATGGACCCTTCGAATATTTGTACAAAAGTTCCCGGTGATATGAGCTGTATTCTTTTTGCCTGTGGATTAATTCCCCTTCAAGAGTTCTATTAGTATATGGACGGCATTGTACTCGTATGGAAAATAATGAAGCTCACTAAAATGTATACTTAGTACGAGGTACATACCTCCTCTGTCTTGAAGTTCTAATTCCTCGGGGCTAAGAGGCGGGTTCTCTTCATCGATCCTCTTCTGTAAATCTTCAATGATGACGTCATACAAAATGTTCTCCCTCTTGAAAACCCTTGTCACATTTTCTATAGCGTCGTGCCTGACAAGTATGTCGGCAGAGGAGTGATCACCTCCCCATGTCGAGATCACTGCAATTATACAAAAGGTCGTTAAAAAGATTTATTGCCTTGTTGTAAATAACGTTCTACGGACTTTATATCTAATAGATTAGAACATTGTATGCTAATCGTTTACTACTTTACAACTGCCTAGTATATTATTTTATACTTAGATTTGATTTAAACCTACTTTCAAACAGGTTAAATGTTCTGGCAGACTGGCACAGTACTTAGAAGTGACGCTAATTTGAGTGTTGATGTTAGGGTAGCTATTAAAACTAATTACTTACAATTTCTGCGCCTCAGTCTCGTTATGACTGCACGAACCCCAGTTCTGTTCGTGCTGATTTTCCACACCTGAGCACCGGAATAGTCGACTTTAACGTCATTTTTGGTAAGATCCCCTATCTTGGGTATTATAACGGCTTGTCCATCAGCTATCGCAGGATCCGCGATGTCAGATTCTGCAGCTTCTGGTGCTTCAGAATTTACTGGTTCCTTTACAATAGTTTCTTCTAAATCAGATTTGGTAGAAGGTTCATTGACTGTGACATCGGAATTCGTTTTTTCTAGTTTTTCTGCTATCGGTTTCTCAGAATCAGCTTTAATTGGTTCCTCTGCTGCCAGAGATTCAGTTTCTAGTTTTACCGGTGTTTCGTCATTTATGGAGCTTTCAGTCTCAGCTAAAGTGGATGTAATTTCTGATATAGGTAGATCAGCTTCTTTGGTAGAAACATCTTCTATGTTTGATGGTTGTCGGACGCTGTTTTTAGTCGGGAATTCTAAAATTTAAGAATTGTTGAAATTATTAAGATTCGATTATACATATATATAATATCGATAAAATCTACTTCATTGATTCTTAGTGTAAAAATATATACCTATCTAAGTACCTATACTATAGATTTGCCTAAAGCCCTAGGTAAGGTTGCAAAGTGCACATAAAAAAACAGTATTTCTATCCTTAAAAAACATGAGGACCGCATAAGATTTTTTCATGAAATCACATTAATAAAAGTATTTATGTTACCTACTAAACGTCTCGCATAATCGATCAATTAACCCAATACGAGTATGCAGATAGGTGTACCTAATAAATACATACATATCTATTTTGAGAGTTTTGAGACCTTCTGTTCTCACGTTCTTTATAATGAAATGTGAACTTCAATACCTAGTTATAACTTATGGCAAGCATCCTAAACCTATGCTAATATCGGCTGTGTTATTTTTAACTAAAGCACCCGGAAGGAACTAAACACATTAAAACCCCGGCCGAGTTCAGTGATTCTGGACTTGCCTCGCTCGATACGTGAGCGAAATCTAAACCAATTCCGGTAGCTGTAAGAAAATCAAGTTCTGTACCTAACCAGAGACGAATAAATAATACGGACCTGAAGGATATTTCGATATCGCCTTTTAGAGAAATCTCCCAGACGTGGGAAATTTGAAAAGAGCAAAGACCACCCTGTTGTAAATAAAATGGCTTTGGTAACCTTTTGTATATGGATTTACAGTTGTTATTATTAATTTGTCTTTGAAACTGAACCGTTAGGAACAAGATCGGGTGGTCAGTGGAAAAGCACGGAGAAAGTCATTAAACATGTCACAGGTAAAGGCTACATTTGAATATTTTACTAGTGGTGTATATTTAGTATGCCTAGCACGATCGCTCGCAATTGATACGATACACACGCCGATGAATGAAGGAACATAATTTATAGTCGCGATAGAAGTCACTTTTACCTTTGATTTATTGTTAAGTTATGAGTAATTTTAATTAAATTGTTTATGTTTAAGTACCCATAGATGTATTTTTTGGAACAAATCAAATTGTTTTATGAAATATTTTGATCTGTGTTTTTAAGTTTTAACTATTTTATTTTGAAGGTTCTACCGATTAAAACCTACCTACCTACCTACTACCTAAAAGGAGCAGAGGCCCTACCGTGAACTATGAAAACTGCAATTTTTAGGGTTCCGTAGCCAAAATGGCAAAAACGGAACCCTTATAGATTCGTCATGTCCGTCTGTCCGTCTGTCACAGCCAATTTACTCGGAAACTATAAATGCTACAGTAACGAAATTTGGTAAGGATATGTGTTGTATGAACCGCTACAGGAATGTGATACTAAATTGTAAAAAAAACCATTGGGGTGAGGGCCCTCCATACATGTAACTGAGGGATAGAATTTTTTTTAGTTGTACATAAGCGTGTGGGGTATTAATAGAAAGGTCTTTGAAAATGATATGAAGGTTTATACATCACATTTTTATTTAAGCAAATCGTTTTCGAAATATCAGGTCTCAAAGTCTGAAAAATGTGTCCCCTCCCCCCTCTATTTTTTAAACTATGCGATATAAAATTCTGAAAAAAATATATGTTATGCACATTAATAAACTCTATCAACGATTTTTGGTTTGATAAAATTATCTCCTATAGTTATTGAGGTAGGTTGATTCAACTGTATTTTTTTAATAATAAATTGATAATGGTACAGAACCCTTTGCGCGCGAGTCCGACTCGCACTTGGCCGGTTTTTTTATTGATTTTCGGGGGACAGAGACAAATCCCCGAAATTTACGAACTTCGGTGTTCGCGGTAGGAGGCCAGGTTCTCAATTCAAATACAAATAATTTATTCGACTTTTCTTTTTATGTTACGTATGTTAGTTACTCATGTACCCATGGGTTGGAATATCCAGCAAGTTTTGCTTGAAGTTGGATTTATTGAACCGTCCTGTGGACTCTGTAAAAGCTCATGGTACACCTACTAGAAGTCCAAGGAGTACATTTAGAGAAAAGCAATAAAAAAACCGGCCAAGAGCATGTCGCCATGCTCAGTGTAGGGTTCCGCATCTGAAGGGTCCACGGAAAGGACATGGATTTATGCGCCGTTGGACTAAAAGTAAATATGGCGATGTATAAAAATGTCTACTTATAAAATAATAATTGGTCAGAGTATTAGAAAGCCAATACTTTAGAATGCTTAAGTCTTATCAAGTCGGAATATAAAAATGACTACTATCAATTTATAAAAATGTCTATGTCTTATCAAGTCGAAATATAAAAATGACTACTTTCAAAGTGTACAAATGTCTAAGTCTAAACAAGTCTGAATATAAAAATGACTACTTTCTGTACTATAGGTCCAGGATTATAATAATACATAATATACGGATCAAATTCATCACCACCAACAATCATAAGTGGACATTTTTATACATCGTCAAAATTATATACGCCCGAACTTATGCAAGTGGACATTTTTATACATCGCCATATTTACTTTTAGTCTAGTGTCGCAATATGTTTATATTTGGTCAAATATACAGGTGAACATTTTTATACTCCGTCAAAATTATATACGCCCGAACTCAAGCAAGTGGACATTTTTATATATCGCCATATTTACTTTTAGTCCAACGACGCATAAATCGCACTTGACTAGTCAATTCAAATTACAGAAGGAAAAACCACCTTACTTTTAACAGAATAAGGTGTGAATTTGCCCTGATTTTTTTAGGCATTGTACATGTTTTTTCCGTGGACCCTTCATCTATTCAAAAACAGCTGGGCCGATTATGTTGGAAAGAGTTTTATTTTCTCTCTTCTTAATCGTTCCCCCATTGCTGAGGATCGTGACTCCACTTGCGGTTTATGAAATGCCTCCAACTGTTTCTATCTGTGGCTTGATAGATCGCGGTGGTAATGGGAAGATCCAGCAGTTTTATTTTTAAGAATTCTAAAAGCCCACTCGCTATTCATGTTTTTTTTTCATATGTTTTTAACCCCCAAAAATTAGAGGGGGGGGGGGGGCATTTTTTCGGAGCAGATTTCTTCGAAAATATTGACTTTAGAAAAAACTTAAAATTACACCATGTAGATCAGAGCTTGCATATGAATTGGACAAATTTTTACATTATAATAACTAATTCAGATCTTTTCAGACTACGGTAGTTAGACCCTGCTAGATAAGTCAAATCGGAGTGCATAATAGTATTACAAGTAGAGCTACTTAATAGGTGTTTGTATAGTAGGTAAAGTTTTAGTAAAATGTAGAGCAATGGAGCTAAAAAAGGATGATAAAGAAATGACAATTTAATTGCCTAAAATAACTAATAGGATGACTCTAAATCGTTCTTTTTTAATTTTATACATGCACTCTAAACGCCATGACATGACAATAGAGGCGTGCTCAGATAATTGTGAGCACCCTGGCAGCTTCGACATATCTGTTAGCAATTGTATAAACATTTATACCTCTTTCGAACCAATTAGTAGTATTAATTTTATTTGAACTATCGTGAGAATTATTAACACTGCAATACAATTAGTTAAGTTAGACTGCATTGACGCATGTCACATTCAACATATCACTAGAAGAGACTAGACATAATAACAGCCTGAAAAATATACAGCAGTCTGAGCCCGGCAATCAAAGATTTCCCTTCTTTTGAGCTGTTTGTAAAAAAAAACCTACAGGACATTTTAATTGAAAAAGCATATTACAATATAAATGACATACTTTTTATGTATAATTAACAATGAATTGTTTTAACATGTAGATATATGAATATAAAAAAAATACCGAAGTTTTCCATCGCTGGAGGGGGGATTAAATTCAGTACATAACAGTGCATAAAAAATACAACAAAAAGAATGAGTCGGTCCACAAAAAATATAGTTATATTTTAATTTTTGTGATATTAATATTATTTTTTGGTCATGTCTTTTTTATGACATTAAAGATTTTAACCTTGAATACTTAAGTTAGATTTTATTTATAATAAAACATCCAAATTATTACCTTGTCCCGGAGCAAGTTTGTTTATGAACGGGGTGCCGAGCGCCCCCGACGCTAAAAGCACGACCAGCAACACTCGCGCCTCCATCGCTACTGATTCCTGGCAGTTGGCCCGCTGCGCCTGCGCAGCGAACTTGAAAGGCTTTTCATTATCAGTTACATTGTTATTCAGTTTATGCTTCGTGTTTGGGAACAGATTTTCTAGTTGTAGACATAATTAACATGCGAGGGTCGATACTAGAACCGGTGCAATTCACACGGTTTATTTTGGTCTCATTGAGAGTGGCACACTGTTCTTCATCTTGTGCTAAAGGGTCGTTCTTGCGTTTCGTTCAAAAAACAACATTTTTTGAGAATCGTTTTTTTTTTTCTTTTTTATGTCTTGTTGTTATATACTTAGATTGAAATACCCATTAATATAATAAATCAATAAAAGGCACATATATAACTATAACATTTATGAGTAAAAACGATGGAAAGGAATGAGCCCACCGAAGGCAATGAATTTTGCATGGAAAGTAATAAACACGCTTGGAAAGTAATGATAAACAAAGGGTATGATAATGAATTTAAGTTTAAGACGGTGAATTTAATCAATGTATATGTATACAAATATACATATTCAAATAATTCAACAAAAATGCTAAACAATATTATCACAATACATATAAAAAGATGTTTCTTGAAACACATAAAGAAAACAATATTAAGCAAAAAATTAAGCTCTCAATAAATTTTGGAGCATATTTAACAGCTCTAACAATAATAGTTATATATTACACTTTAATAATGTGTAAATAGTGTAGAAACCCCTCAGAATCTGTTCCATTCTGTCATCACGATTGAATAACGCCAAAAGCTTGGAGCAGGAGTGTGGTGATGCTATTTTTCAAAAAGGGTGACACCACTCTACTGAAATATTACAGGCCATCTCACTCCTGAGCCATGTGTACAAGTGGTTCTCGAGAGTCATCACGAACCGTCTCGCACGTAGGCTGGATGACTTTCAACCTCCCGAACAAGCTGGTTTCCGAAAAGGTTTCAGCACCGTGGACCACATACATGCGTTGTGGCAGGTTATACAGAAAACGGAAGAATATAACCTGCCTCTGTGTCTAGCATTCGTGGACTACGAAAAAGCCTCGATTCGATCAAAATATGGGCTGTGCTGCAGTCTCTTCAGCGGTGCCAAGTCGACTATCAGTACATCGAAGTATTGAAGTGCTTGTACAGAAACGCCACTATGTCGGTCCGCCTGCAAGACCAGAACTCGAAACCGATTCCAGTGCAGCGGGGTGTCAGACAAGGAGATGTAATATCCCTGTTGACCCAAAACTGTTCACCGCTGCACTGGAAGATGTTTTTAAGGTTATGGAGTGGGAAAGACGTGGCATCAATATAAACGGCGAGTACATCACGCAACGCACCTTCAATTTGCCGACGATATAGCCATTATGGCTGAGACCGTTGAAGACCTCAGTGCAATGCTCGATGACCTCAGTAGAGCCTCCGGACGAGTTGGTATGAAGATGAATTTGGAAAAGACGAAAGTCATGTGCAATGCTCAAGTAGTACCATCTCCTGTTACAGTCGGAGGCTCTACTCTCGAAGTTGTTGACGAGTATGTCTACTGGGACAAACTGTTCAGTTAGGTAGGTCCAACTTTGTGAAAGAGGTAAATCGTCGAATCCGACTTGGCTGGGCAGCGTTCGGGAAGTGGCAAAAAGTCTTCTCATCTAATTTACCGCAGTGTCTTAAGTCAAAAGTCTTTGTCCAGTGTGTGTTGCCAGTGATAACTACGGTACGGAGACGTGAGCGCTCACTATGGGCCAGATCAAAAAGCTCAAAGTCACTGAAAGGGCAATAGAGAGAGCAATGCTCGGAGTTTTCTTGCGTGAGCGAATCAAAAACGAAGAGATCCGCAAGAGGACCAAAGTCACCGACATTGCTCTCAGAATTGCCAGACTTAAGTGGCAGTGTGCTGGGCACATCGCCAGAAGATCAGATGGCCGATGGGGCCAGAAATTGCTGGACTGGCGACCACGTACCGGAAGACGTAGTGTGGGCAGACCTCCCACAAGATGGTCCGACGACCTGGTCAAGGTCGCGGGAACCCGCTGGGAGCAAGCAGCGCAGAACCGGTCATATTGGCGATCATTGGGGGAGGCCTATGTCCAGCAATGGACGTTTTGTGGCTGAAATCGTCTTCATTGTTATTAGTACAGGAAGCACTGGTTATAGTTGTCTGCCCAAATCCAAAAGCTAATGTTCCAATGTGTTTTTGGTGATCACATGGAAGGTAGCTATTCAAGCAAATGAAACGGCTTAATGATCTTAAAGCCACACTGTACGGTAACTCTGTAGACCATAGCGCTTGGTGAACTTTAATGGTTCTTTTAAAAGCGGGCACGTTAGTTGGATTTTTTTTCTCTGGATGTCATCGTCGGGTATCACATATATCTTAATCCCTTGGACGCTGTCAGGAATTAATTTGACAAAATCTTCAAAACAGCCGACGTCTCGAACAAATCGAACAAAGTCATCTGCAGTTCTCTTAGTCACCGCCCCATCAGCAGCGCCCTTTCCGTGGCCAGTTTCTTGGTAATTTCAACTTACAATAATTTTGAGCGAAGGAAACTGTAGGTGCAATTGCGCGATCATGTAGGATTTAGTACATTATTGCAGAGGCCGGGAAAGCGAATTTCGTGGATGAGTATTTTTTGTCGGACGAAGCGAAGCTGAGGCCGACAATTACATACGAATCCACGAAATTCTATTTCCGTCCGAGGCACATATAGGACTTTTCTCCAAACATGCAAGGAAATAAAACAAAATTTATTACAATCGATTAAGTAATTCTTCTTGCAAATTGAATAACAATTGAAAAGAAAAAATCTCTTATGATTCCCGCCTAAACTTTTTTTTAATGCATGGTCGTTCATAAAAAATAGTAACGATATCTATGGTTTCATTAAACCGTACCTACACGACCTGACACACCGAGGCGTTTGTAACTCATGATAGAACGAGACGGCCATAGATTTGATCGCCGTCTCTCGCTCTATCCAGACCAGGCGTTTGGTCGTGGCTTTAGAATTTGGCTGTATGCATTTTTTTCAAAGTCCAAAAGTAGTTTTTAAGAAGTAAAAAACAATACATTAATGGATTTTAGTACAATTTCGCGGCCGCAAAAACTGTACAATAATGAAAATCTTTTTTTTTAATTTGAGCTGGTACATAAGAAGGTACTTCGCGTTTCGTTTTTGCTACATTAATGCGAACATTTCCGAGCATATTGGAGAAAAGCTGTATTACTACTCGTATAGCTGGTGATCTAGAGCAATTAAATACATCTTGTATAAATAGAATTGTAAAATGTAGGTACTTAAAATTAATGGTTAAGAAAACACTCATCACTTTCCATTGCTGCTCATTCCTTTCCGTGAGTTTTTTTCACTAAATAGAAAGGAATGAATTGGAAAGTAATAAATATGTGATCTTAGAACGTAATTACTTGTGTTTATCTAGTGTGATATCTATTGCATTTAATATTCAGGTAATAATTCATAATAAGAGTAGTAATCAGCTAAAACGCTTAAAAAGAAAACAAAATTTACCGAATTGGAAATTTTGATGTGACAAAAGTAAAAGTTCGATTCTTGTAAGGTTCTAACTATCTTAAAAATATATGAGCGTAAATATTACTTTATTAATATATCACTTAACGCGACCAAAAGGTTATTAATGCGTTCAAATTAAAAACTAGTTCGTCATAAAATTTCAAAGTTTTGGAAAGGTAGTTAGACTCAGGAAAGTAATGAAGATTCACTATGTATTTTCCTATTTACTTAATAAATACATATATATCTATATAAGTTTTTTATGGTACCGTATAGTCCATTTAGGCTTCTATACATCCAATAAAAAATGGTATCCATAATTGGTAAATTAATAGCACTTTTCACTTTGGAATAGTGATTTTAACGAAACGCAAGAACGACCCTAAAACATTATTATTTTATTGAAATATGCTTATGTAGAGCATACATAGGTACCTAAATTCACTCTTGACTCTGTGATACTGTTGAGGTCATACAGTATAAAATTTTTCACCATCATATTTAATACAATTCATATATTTATTAGTCGTCGTAGGTACCTATAGATTTAGGTTAAGATCGTCAGTATATATATCAGTATAGGAACCTAAGGATAGGTAACTAAACCCCCCCCCCACAGGGTACGCTATCAAATAAACCCTAAAATTGGCAAAATAAAAAAATCGTGCGTTCTAGCTTCCTTGCCATTGTCTAGAACGGAAAATTATGTCTTAAAAAAATACAAAAATTGGGTATGTACATTGTGATGTACCTACATTGCCAATTTAAGGGTTCTTTATTTATGTTTACTATAAATATAAAGTCTAAGCCTATATATGGGTGATATTTTGTTGTAGTAGGTAGCTTAGGTAGATACTTACTTGAGTTCGATTATCTACTTCAAGCAGAAGATGTGAACTTCCCCTTCATATATTTGTTTTCAACCGAGGAATGCTTTACAAAAGTGCTTATTTCCACTTGTTGGTAGAGTGGAAATAATGGCGTTTTTGGAAAGACACTCCGCAACTATTTATTGGAAAATTTTGAAAATTGATAGTTTGTTTTACTATTCATTACGGATACGGAAGTTAACATCGTTAGATTATATTTTTTCCGCGATAAGGAATCATTTCCTGAGGTTTATTTATATTCATTTCAGAACCAGAATGACAACAATATAATGAGGTGCCGCTCGGTCATTGCCTCCAGTTGCAGTTATTTAACACTGTTGACAATCTTTCCTCTCAAACGGGTTTATCTTCTTTTTTGTATTTTAAATTATTAAGAGAATCCCGATAGAAAAACTGTACTGTTCCAAATAGAGTTCATGATACGGTAAAATGTAGTTAGTTAGGTTTCAAGCGCCTTTTTAATTTATTTTCGTAGAAAAGGTAAAAAAAATATCGGTCGTATTACTCAAACTGGGGTTTACTTATACGCTTTATTACGTAAATGGTATTTTTAATGTTTCATAAAAAAGTATATGTTTGAGTACTAGGTAGGTACTAACGTGCGAAATGGTGTAATGTTAATGGTTTTTTATTGGTCCCACTTGAGTAAGTTCGTATAACAATGGACTTATGTCCAGTGATCTTACAAACTTCTTTGAATTAGGTACTTATATGGAGAAGGTAGCAAATATAATATGTTTTGCCTACGCTCAATTATATATTTACACTTCAAACTTTGGTAAATCTCACTGATTACAGCGTACCTAAGTACCCATTCACTGTTTATTTATTTATTTATTTTGTATCTGTAGGCAAAGCAGAGCGGTAAAGAAAACGAAACACGACGCAAACCAAAAGCGAGGCCTTATTCAGCCGGTGTTATCGATTCGAAGAAAAGAGAGTCCGCGAAAGTCGCCAGGTTTGTTACAAATTCACCAAAACGTGCCGTAACTTGCAAACACGAGGCTTTAATAGAGGAACTAAAAGACACAAATGAAAGAGCCAAAAGCTTAGAGCTAGCTAACGTACAATTGACAGACGACAATAAAGTTTTAAGAAAGCAATTAGAAAGAGTCAACGAAGAGAAACATGTAGCTGAACTTAAATTGGTAGAATGCGAAAAGTTTATAGGGCGTCTTGGAAAAGAATATGAAAATAGAAACGCAGAGCTTAAAGCTGTGAGACAGAATGAGAGTAAAATAATGGCGGACCTCCAGAGGGAGCGTAATGAAAGGAAAAATTTGGCGATTCAACGCGACAAGGACTCCGCCGTTACTCAAGATCTGCAGCGGCAGGTGAAAGAAATGGAGATGATATTAAGAAGGAAACACCCAGATTCTGTTTCAGCGTTAATAGGTAAGCGACAAAAAAATGTATCAGCTCGATAATGAAATAAAGCTTCAGTTTAATAGGTTTTGGAGGGTATCTCGGAGGGTTTTGAAACCTTAAATCAGAAATCAGACGCTGTAGGACTTCTGCAGTTTCTATGCATCTATAAAATGTAGAAGTTAGGTTACCTATACTAATTCTATTTATAGGATTTTTGCTTAATTTTGTTACGTAACTATTTTCAGTTGCTGCTAAATCCTCGACGGTCGAAGACAACAAGAAAAAGTTACTAGAAGACCGCATTGCTCGGTTGGAACAAGAATTAAAAGACAAGGAAACTCATTTTCAGGGAATTTTGTTGACCCTTCAAGAAAAGTTTGGCGATATGAAACAAAAGTATGAAAACCATATAATAGACGTAGAACGTCAGTTAATGGAAGATCGGAAAGTGAACACTGACTTGAAAAATAAATTGAACAAACTGAATTTGGTTGATGCAGCTTCTCAAACTGTGCCAAGAACCCAGCATTCTACAAGTACCCAGACGGTTCTCAAATCTGACAGGGCCTCGTCTGCCGTCAGTAGGTTGACGCAAAACTCTGCTCTTCTCATAAACAGATTGAAGGAAGATAGTTACCTAGTAGCGACAATAAAGGGGTTGCAAGCCGAGCTTACTGCTAAACAACGGACAATTGCCAAAATTAACCGGGAAACTGAAGAACTGAGGAAGAATTTACGGAGCCTGCAGAAAGAAAAAGAAGGTAAATTATCATCATCATCATCAGCAGCAGCCTACGTTAGTCCACTGCTGGTCGTAGGCCTTTCCTATTAACTATGCGTACGCATTAGGAGGTAAATGCCCATAATCGCCACGCTGGGCAAACGGGTTGGCGATCGCAGTAATGTGTGCACTATTATGACATTGATGACGCAGCTGCCCATCATCAATCTTCTATTAAAGAATGGTCAGTGACACTTCCATCCCTTAGTCGACTCTTACGACACCCGCGGGAAGAGTTGCGGTGATGACAAATGTATTCTTACTGCCGTCACCACACGGCCAAATATGCCAGGTAAATTATGCGTGCTGCAAAATAATTGACGTAGATCATCAGTACAGTAGAGACTTTAATTTTCATGCATTTCAGACTATTTATCCAGGCATCCAAGGGAAGGGGTAAGTTAGGTTCGTCTTGCCACATCCTATGGTGTTTTGGCTTATCAGACAGGAATACGGGCCATTTATTCCTCTTCCTCCTTCGTTTACATCCAAATGAAGCAAACAGACAGGCTACGTGGAATATATAATGCTATTCATACACCGATTATATACGTATAACGTCATTTCTACTAGTAGACCATTTTATTCCAGTGCTACTCCACTTAAATCCTCAAAAGAAACCCGGCTACCGACCAAGCGCCAAATCAGCAGAGAACATTCTAGTCAAAGTGACGTCAGAGATGGAAGCCGAATTGTCGGAGAGTAAGAAACACCAAGAAGTGCTGATGCAAGAAAGGAGCAGCTTGCTTGATTCTCTCAAACGGACCAATGAAGAATTCATCTTGCTTAAGAAGAAAAGGATTCAAGATGTAAGTAGAGTAGAGTACCAAGACCAAGTCATATCAATGTTAATCTTTAACGTCGCAATCCAAAATACGACCTGGTTGTAAATTAAGTTCTAAATTTGAAGTGCTTTAGGGTGCGGCTCCACTGTCGTGGAGCTGTGGGAGCTATTGGCAGAGCTCCCGCAGACCGCATCACAGTGTTTCGAATTCGAATTTGAAGAATGTAATTGCTCAATTTTGCACAGCTCCGCGTCAGTGGAACCGCACCCTTAGAGTATAGTTCAAATTACAATAAGGTATTATTTTGGATTACAGCGTTAACACTATAAGCAACGATATTTTATTCACCATGTCTCTGATAAAACAGTGGAATGTATATGCCTAGCAGTGGAATGAAGGGACCTAGCGGGAATTTGCATCCGGAACGTCCAGCTTCGCAGTTAGGGTCACAAACAACTGAGCTACGGAGACTGTCAAAAATGTCTTTAACAATATTTTGCCAGAATACTGGCGCAGCACATTTTTTAAACTCTTTTCTTGGCAACTTCCAGCCTCCACGTCCTTGTATAGAACAAAAAAATCTGTCTTTAAAAAAAATACAAAAAGTGGGTCAAACATTGTATATTATCTACAGAGAAATCTTGAACGGAACGGAGTGATTTGGTGATGTTATATTGAACAACTTTTACTATGAAGCTAACCCAGAAATCTCCAAACAATTGTCGCTTTCATACAAAATGTCGTTATCGATCAGTCAAAATATATGAAAAAGACTTTTTTTTGGATTCGTGATTGGCCTAATAGTAAAAGTTGTTCAGTATAGCCTACTAAATCACCCCGTGCAGGGTTTTCAGTGGGTCAGGCAGGATACACGTTGTATAGGTAAATATACATTATAAACTTTTAACTTATCTTATAAGATTCATTGCCAAGAAAAGGACTAATCTGGGCGTAGCCAAAATTACAATCAAAGGTCGATCGAAAAGTCTTGACTTGAAATGTAAGAATGGCTGTATAAATACCTACGTCCTAAACCTTAAAACCTACTTTACAACCTAGAATTCACGATAACCCTTGATCCTAAATTAGAGCTCTACGCACTGATAGATAAGTTGTAATTAATTGTTTAGTCATTACAGTTAATGATTTATCGGTTTTATTGAAAATCATTGTATTTAGTTGCGTCATATTATCACATATGAACTAGAATTGAGGTAGGTAGAACACATTTAATTTTGTTGGAGACCCGAATATTTAATAACTGATTAATTTATTCTAAAACTTGTCCCTAATTCTGTCACAGCTTCACACACTACAACTGGCACACGAAAAGGAACTAATGCAGATGAACATGCAAGTATACCCTCTACAGGAAGAAATCAAGCTTTTAAGCCGAACCGTCGAAATACTCCAAGAACGGGTCAGGGCAGCCGACGATAAACTGGTGAAGTACCAAGCCGGTGCTAAAGATTATGACGTACATGCGGGAGGTGACAACCCTAGTAGTTTTAGGAACAGGAAGGATACTGCTCGTTAGTTTGAATGGGTTTTATTTTACAACGATTTTAAACTTTTTTTCAAATATGATAGGTTGTTAAGGCCACGGTCCTGCCTGTAGTACCTACTTATTAACGATCTAAAAATTGTAGAATACTAGAACAGAGTTGCATTTGTTTCGTAAAATTTTCGGGCAAACTTAAATACATCCTATTTACCAGCATACTTAATTGAAATTCAATGAAAATTTCTAGATGTTTCTCTTGTATGACCGGGCCTTAGGAAGTTTAAAGGTTTTGTGACTTTTGTCTTTGTAAGCCAATGATACTATTGTTGTATACAAAGTACGAGACGTTAAAATATGGTCACTATTTCAGTACTTTAAATATAACTGTCTCGTGCTGTGATGCTGTCAATGAAACGAAAAATCATAACTATGTTTAGTTTGCATAGTAAGTTATTGAGTTTCATTGTTGCATTGGTGTGATAGAAATACGAATATGAACCATAGGGTACTAGAAAGTAAGTGTCTTTTAGAACGAGAGTTTATGGCACTAGGGTTCACATTTAAAGGTTTTGGTGGTTCCAATACTTTTAAAGTAACAATTATATGTATTATGTACTCATTTTGTGGTGTGTTAGTTTATATTGCTTGTAACTGGTTGATTGTAGCCTGTCTGTGCCTTCAAGTAGCGTTAAGTTATCGATATTATCGATAACCGATCATTGAAAAAAAATACATAAAAACGATAATTCGTGCCTCATTGTGAAGCTGTAAGTTCCACAGAATTTCAGGTGAGACTAGCGTTGAAAATTTCCGGATTAAATCCCGTTTCTTTCCAAACAGCTTGTTTTTTTCCGGATTTTTTCGAAAAAATTAATGAAATTTTCCACTTTAATTTTCAACTTTAATCTAAGGAGAATTAGGTCTAATTTTCATTTACACCAGGAGAACGCGATGTCACCGAGGAAAGGAAAGGAGTGCCAGTCACAGTGACATTGATTATTTCTGTAAAAACCCTAAACGGAAAAAACTACATTTACATACATTCCCGAAAAAAAAATTTGATTTTTTCCGACATTTTCAACGCTAGTTGAGACGGATTTTTTTGTATGTTATTATAGTTATAGGCAACAAAATAAAATGCTATGGATGCCCAGTAGGTAAGTACCTGTAACTCTGAAGAGTTGGGCAGCCGGGAAACGGTTACAATCAAATTGGTCATTCAAGTAAATTACAAAAAACCGTCATTCAGTCCTATGCCACTTGGAAAAAGACGAGTTTATTGATGTAGTTTTTTTAACTCGCTGGTTATTGATAATTTACTGTGGTCTAATATAAACTAAGTACTTAATTAAAGTTTTAGCTGATGATTACCTACCTATAATTAATTTTTAGAATTAGGGACCATGTTAAAATTTTAAGCTGAATATATTATAATCTAATCTAGAACAAAAATTATGAAATGTCTTATTAATTAGCGATATTTTGTGTTTTGTCTATATTTACAATAATTTAGGTACCTACTTTAGAACGACCTATCGAATTTAATTTCGTATCTAGTATAAAAATAATTTTACATTGAATTACGAACGCATAATAATCGAATTGTCTGAAATATCGTGCTTTAATTGTTGATGACAATAGATGGCGCTGAAGGCTTGATATACCTAGGTATTAATTAGGATAAGATGGCCAAATCGCGTGAAATGGTACAACCATTATGATAGCATGGTATCTACAGGTTCCGAACCAGGCTACTTTGACTGCTGCAAAGTATTTGACGTTGACTGTATACCAACCACTTAACCTTTTCGACGCCATGTCACATACAAAATATGTCACTCAGACGCCATATCACCGAAATAGAAAAACTAATTTTGAACTCATACGCACGTGCGGTTAGGCCTATATTGCTTTGTGGACTGTGACTCTTAGACAGCGTTGGATCTGCGGTGCGCATATTTTTTTTAATTCATAATAGGTAGACGTTTGACCACGATCATACCTGCTGGTAAGTGATGATGCAGTCTACGGTGGAGCACGTTTACCTATGAGATACCAGTCTTTGGAGTCCAAACGGTTATACGGACGGAGTCGGAAGGAGACCTTCGCGGAAAGCGCCTAATACGGATTTTATTCGGATAACTTCCTCGTCATGATGTCGTATCATCTGCATCGTGTGTAGAGTTCGGACTACATTCATTTTTCAGACATTATACTTAACCCCTCGTCAGTGGCCAGGCCCGATTTTAACATTTTATCAACCGCCCGTATCTGTGGCGAAGTCTGATTTGGACATCGCTGGTCACATGTGGTTTGAGTAATAAAGCTGACTAATGTATACCTGTCTCTTACATACTCATTGAGGTGTGTAGCCAGTGAAATATAAGTAATATAACAGATAGAAAACTTTGCCTGGAGCAGCCGTTGTGCGTGCAGTTTCTTTGCAATCGGTGGCCTGGCAACCCTTGTCTGTGACAAGGCCCGACATGGGCTCCACAGACAACTACTTTTCGCCAGTTTTACCCTTTGGTAATAATAAAAAATGGATAAGCACAAATTAGAATTTAATGAGTTTAATGACTGTTCAGTGAGGTTCCTATTCTTAAGTATATTGTCTAGTCAGAGCAATTATTTTTGTGAGTGATGCTTTACGCGATACCACCGATGTCGCCTTATGTATTGTGGTGCCTTCTAGGTATAATAAATTTGAAAATAAATAGTGATATTTCAATATTATTTGTGTTTTATTTACTGAGAGTTTACTCTGTTTGGGAGTCGCGTGGCTTGTGAACAATTTTATTGAGAACTCCTGGTGTCGTTCTCGGCATTGAAAGAGTTAGCCGAGGCCCGTAGGAGGGTTAGTCCTACCTGTTACCACCCATCTGACACCAGTGGTAACTGGGATTTTTTTCCACCTGTTACCACTCCCAGAACAGCTACCACTGGATTCTTAGCCAGGTTGCCAATCGCTAACGCTAGTAGCGTATCGTAGTTTTCCCTCTCGGTCACTCTTTCGTATTAGTGCGACAAAGACAGTTAGCTGCCTTTTGTTTACGATTGACGATTAAGCGTTAGCGATTGTCAACTCGTCTAAGCACCCTGGTGTCAGATGGGTGGTAACAGGTAGGAATATCCCTACAATTTGTTAGACGAACGTCCGTTCCGGGCAGTGCCGGATTTAGAAATTTGCCGCCTGTAGGCCATTTATATTTTGCCGCCCCTATCCACTGTGCTAATTTGAATAATTTGTTAGGAAAATTACGAAGAAAGTCGAAACGTAAAAAACTTCGTACATTAGTCGTTTAGGAACACTTGGACACTTTGGCAGGCATTTCATTTCCCAGTCGTGTGTGCGTACCGGAGCGTTCGTGTCAGGAAAGGAAATCCAGCATTCCTACCGCGAACTACGAAATTCGCAAATTTCAAATTTCGGGCAATGAAGGCGTCATTAGAGTGACGGAGACAAATCCCTGAAATTTACGAACTTCGGTGTTCGCAGTAGCAGGCCTTCTCTTACTTTGTACAGTACGCGAACTTTTAGCTGGTGTAACAGTGGAGGGATGGACGCCTAGCCAACATACAATGACCGATACAGTGGTAGATTAGAGTTTATGCGAAGAGACTGGGGTTGTACTTTGTTTGTATTAATAAGAATATACGACTCTACCCTTACCACACAAACCCTAGATAGCGGTCTTTAAATTGGGAAAATAAAGATGTTCTAACATTCAAAAATTAAAAATCAGTCTGAGCATAATTAAACCATTTAATAAATTTCAACTCGGTTTTTATAGTTAATTAAAATTATTTTTTACTACTTTACTACGCTCACTCGCAAACAACAAATCAATCAATGTTACAATAAAACCAGAAAACATTATTAATTGGCTTTAAAGTTATCTGATAATTAACAATTACAGAAAACAACTTTTACTCCCTTCTTGTAGCCAGGTTTGGTAGCTCATAGCTGGCTTCCATGTGAGAAAAATATTCCTAGACTACTCAAAGAAGAAAGCGCTGAAATATACGTTTTAAATTCCATTACATTAATACCTATTAATGCGACATTTTTTCTGATTGTTTCTTTAATTGTTAATAATCAGGTAACTTTCTTTAATTATGTTTGTTTAATTGTAAAAAAATACTGAAATGTCGTCTGTTAGCGCACTATAAAAAAAACGCAATTCCAATTGATTAGAAGGTTTCATTAATCCCAGATTTATTTTTAATTATTGAACGTTACAATTACTGTTTTTCAAATTTTGGCACCATCTGGTAGCCATATTTGGTAAATCGCTGCGAAATAAGAAACGTGTTTTCCTATCTTGTGGCCACCTACCAAATGGGAACGATTCTCTTATCCTCCAGTATGCGACGCTGATTTTATCATTTCGTATATTCTTTCTATTGAAGAGGCTGTAATTTCGAAAACTTTCATTAAAGTTTTTACTATTTTTGGTTGCAAGAAAATCGCCTTTCATGGGTGTATTTGAGATGCTGTAGTGTAGTACGCGAATTCCTTTTCCAAAAAACATGTCTATACATTGCAGTTTGGAAAATACCTGACACAAAGATTAAACGCCAGCTACTTCCTACGACTTCAGAATTCCCGTTCCATTGCCAGCTTCAGTTCTTATTTAAAAGCCTGCTACCAAACCAGGCTACAAGATGGGGCTAAATAATTACCATTTTGTAGTCAGCTTCGAATCAGGAATATTTTACTCATTTGGAAGCCAGCCATGAGCTACCAAACATGGCTACAAGATGGAACTAAAGGTTGTTTTCTGTAATTGTTAATTATCAGATAACTTTAAAGGCAAATAATATTGCCTTGTGGTTTTATTGTAATATTGATTGATTTCATATTATAATGACAAACGGGTCTTAATCGCGTAAACTTACGTTTATTTTTATCCTGACATTTCGGGCATGACGTTACACCCGTGGCCGCAGGCAGACTGGCAAGAAAATGTATCAACACCTTCGAGCTGCGTGGATTTTTCGAACTACCCGGAGCGTAGTAAAAATAATTTTAATTAACTATAAAACCCAGTTGATTAAATGGTTTAATTATATTCAGACAGATTTTTAATTTTTGTTACAACTTCTCCATTTTGTAAATTCAAGGACCGTTTTCTAGAGTTTGTGTGGTAAAGGGTAGAGTCGCATATTGTTATTAATTTTCATACAAAGCACAACCCGAGACTCTTCGTATAAACTCTAATCTACCACTGTATTAGTCACAGTACGAGTATGTTGGTTAAAATTGACTTTTCCCCTCACTAGCTCGTAAAGTGCTCGTTTATCCTTTAATACGAACGTGTAAAAACGCATATTATTCACTTGTGTGGCAAAGTAATGACCTTGGTTTTGGAATAACAAAACGTAAAATGGTCATGGAAATTGTTCCATATTAATGATAATTAAATAATTTGTTTGAGAATTTAGTGTAAAATACAAACCTTTATATAATATGATGATTTTAACATATAAATCCTAAAATTCCATAAGTAACAATTGTTTTAGTGAATGATGATAAGATGACTAGATGCAATCACAAAACGCAGAAAATGTCAACGTCAACATTGTCAAAGAATATTATAGGTTATAATCTTTATTTACCGACTCGAACACGCATAAAAATAGTAAACTAAACAACTTTCAGGGTGTTCTGTTATAATTTTGTAAACATAATGAATGTGAATGATTTAATAATGCATTGGCGTTGGTGTGCAACTACAGGAATGTGTTAAAATCGTGCTGCGTTTACTTTTTCGTGCTAAGTTTACTGCGACAAAATCTTGCATTAAATACATGATGCATTTGGAAAATTATTATCACTAACCCGATGATGATTGTAATGTGAACAAATAATTACCTTTTTTGAGTTTCCTCGCTATAGTGAGGGGAAAAGTTTTGTGTTACACACGGGTGCAAATGTATTTTACGTCTCGTATGTTAAAACACTCGCTGCGCTCAGGATTCTATTTTAGAACCACTCGCTTCGCTCGTGGTTCAACTATAGAATCATTTCGCTTGCTCGTGTTTCAATTTCATACTCGCGGGTAAAATACAACTTTGCACCCTTGTATAACAAATAACTATTTCCATGCTATTGAACTCTACTAATCACTCACTTGGTATGAGGGGATACATTATTTTATAGATATTTCGATGTTGGTACTATGTTCTATCCTGTATAATTCTGCCGCCACGGCCGATTTTTAAAAAGTGATCGCTTCTACACTGCCGCTTGTAAAATCTGCCATTTTATCAGGGGCGTAGCTACTGACGTATTTGCCGTATCAATTATACGGGGCCCCAGGGCCACGGGGGCCCCCAAAGTGTGTAAGGAAAAAGAATAAAAACTTTCTAATTTATATTACCTCCATATAAGGGCCTCCAAAATTTTTTTACACTGGGCCCCGACAAGGCACGCTACGCCACTGCATTTTATTTTATTGCCACCAAAAAAAATTTTTTTTTGCCAAATCTGCCGCTCTAGGCCATGGCCTACTTGGCCTACTGGTAAATTCGGCACTGGTTCCGGGTAATCTGTGTTAGCTAGCGGAGGCCCTAATAGGTACTATTCCCCGGACGTTTGTCTTATCACTGCTATCAACGGGCTATTGGGACATCTGGACCTCGAGTAACGACATGGTGGTAGCTACCTTAAATTTACAGAATATTTAATTACCTGTAGTAGTGTACATTATCAAAGGTAGAAATACCAATGTTTGATTCTGCACTAGCATTCGACATAAGCACATTAGGGCTTGTCCATTAATCACGTCTATTTTATTACATTATTATTCTTACAACGTCAATGTCCTATACAGACAATTTAGCAAAATTGTTGCCTTGTAATAGAAGGGCCTGAACGAAGGGCGTGATGATGCGACTAGTTTGGACTTTATATTGAAAATAAAATTACGGAAACTGATGCCAGTAATACATATTTATTAACATAGCTCTATATACATTCATTGTAATTTGAAAATATAAATATACTATGTAGAAATTCACAAATTTCATAAAAACGTGGCTATCATACAACATTAGGCTTGGTGTTTATTATTATTGCCGACGGTCTCGACGCGTTCGGCCCGACGATACGGGCCCGAACGAAAACGAAATTCAGCACAGACAGTACCGCTCACACATTATTGCAATCTAATACATATCACAATGCACTTATCATAAATAAATTATAAAATTGTCAACCGAGTCTGTTTAAAATTCATATGTCAAAAATCGATTCACTATCGAGTCCACGTTTTAGTCCGAGCGGTCGACACGGAGCGTCTAACACTAACGTTTTACACTAAGCGTTCGCCGCGAGGGTGGACCGACCCGAGCTTCGGGCTATGTCCGGGTTGGAGGGGAGACTGGGGTTAGTCGGCGTCGCCGTTGGGCATGAGCGGTTCCTCTTCCTCGTTATAGTCTAGTGAGAGTACTGAGGCCCGACGGCGTTTCGCGGGTGTGTGGTCGTGCGGGCTGTAGGATCGCTTGTCGCCGTTCACGGCTCCTTCAGCCCGCGCCGCTCGGAGTTCCTGCTGCAGATATAGGACCGTACTCTGCATGCCTTCTACGTCCTCGTCTAGCTCTTGGATGAAATCGTCCAGTTCTGAAAGTTTCATATTGGTTGTGTTAGGGAAACAAATTAAGAAATGCAAAATGGGCATTGAAACAGTTGTTTCATGATAAGAGTTTTCCCCTTTTTTATAAACGTCTCCTAACTTAGTAAGCCGCTATCGTTTAATTTTGTCCCTTACTCGTAGCGCGTTCGTTTGTGCTTTGTAGTGGCTTGCTATTTGCTAAGTTAGGGTATTCGACTCTATTCCGCAGTAATAGTCGAAATGTGGTAGCCTACACACCTTTAAATGAAGTCAGTTTTTTTTATATTCAGTAAAATGTGGTAGCCTACATACCTTCAAATGAATTTAGTTTTATTATATTCAGTAAAATTAAAGTCTATTTTGTTTATTTTATTTATAACTTCATAATAAAATCAAGCATTCCCACTACGATGATAATGTGTAGTATATATACAATGTAGTTTCCATACTATTCATATTTTAACGGCGTAGGGTTTGAACCAGTAGTAGATTTTTTTCTCTCTTGATAATGTCAGACGATTCGAAAGTGCTTATTAATAAGCTTACTTGAATAAAGAATAGTTTGACTTTGACTTTAACTTTTAACTTAAGGATGCCATTGTTAGGTACTGTTAAAAAATATAATCAATGAATTACCTAGAAGTTTATAATTTATAGTCATGGGGCCCCAGCGCATGACATCGCGAAACGTCTGGTTGACGTAACTAAAGACCGAAGAACTGGTGACTTCCTCGCACAATGCATCAGTATTACGATACAGCGAGGAAATGCCGCCAGCATCCTCGGTACAATGCCACAAGGGTCAATCTTAGATATAGGTTAGGTTACGTAGATTAGTTAGATTTAATCTATGTACATAAATTGTAGTTTTGAAAATAAATATAAGATCAAGTCATTTAGACTATAAATTGTTGAACAGACATACAAAGGATTATGTCCCGTTTGTCTTTAATAGGACTCAGAAATATTCTCACCTGATTGTGACTTTTTCACTTCTTCACTTAAACTTTTTTGCAGCGCTAAATCACCCTCCAACTTCGCTATTCGACCGCTCGAAGTCATCCGACCTAAATCTTCGTTCTCCTGATGTAAAAGTCTACACTTCGCCATCAGCTTCTTCCCTGTATTCGAGTCTGGCGTAAACTTCCACGCCGCCAGTTCATTTTGTGTCTCTTCTAGTCGAGTTTTAGTAGACGTTAATTCTTGTTTTAGTCTTAAAATAAGTACATTGACTGCTGGATCTAGCAGTGTTGGTCGGCCGTTCAGGCTTGCGTGTGATGATTTGAGTTCAGTAATTTGACTCTGGAAACAAAATTTATGAGTGTTTAATAAATATGTTCTACAGCAAAGTACACTAAACCAAATGGAACTCTAAGCTACTCCAGAATAGCGTTGAAAATTTCCGGATTAAACTCCGTTTCCTTCCAAACAGCTGATTTTTTTCTGGATTTTTTCGAAACAATCAATGAAATTTTCCACTTTACTTTTCAACTCTAAACCAATGTGAATTAGGTCTAATTTCGCAATGTCACCGAGGAAAAGTCAATTGAAATAGATGGAAAGGAGTGACATTGATTATTTCTGTAAAAACCCGAAAAAAAACGAAATATTCATAAATGCCCGAAAAAATTTTGATTTTTTCCGATATTTTCAACGCTACTCTAGAACCATGTCAAAATAACAAGTAATAAAATATTTATATTCTGACGATCTGATTTATGACGTCACTTTTATATAGTTCCCGAGTGTCTTAGGGTTGCAATTGATTAACTGCACAGTATGTACGCAGATAATAGATGTGCATTGCATAAGTTGCGTATGCGATAAGACTAGTTAAGGTACGGTTCTTCGGCAGGGTTTTTTGGCAGCGCTGTTACTCCCGTCAGTTGAGGCGGCACAGAGATTACCTACTGAACTGATCGTTGATTATTCATTTGTTTTGAACTATTTACCTACGATTGACTAGCGCAAATTCACTGCCGACATTTATTTTTACTTTCAGCAGTTGCACTTGCTTCATGTAGCTTTTGTTACATGTCATCACACTTATTTTACATAGACATAGAGACTATCGCAAAAATCAAAGCAAGTGAGTGGTTAACCTTTTCGACGCTTTCCCTCTCGCATCAAATTGTGACATACACGCCTGTATCTCTACTAATGAACAACGAAAATAAACCTTATCTGTCAGCAAGACAGTTGTATAGACATCATACTCGATGACCACTTTAGTGGCTGCTGGCGTGGTAGGCAGGACGACATACGGCCACTTTAGTGGTTCTTGGCGTTGAAAAGGTTAAACAAAAGCTAAAAATAAAATGCTAGACTTTGTTCAGTGCCTGAAGACTACAGCCGGCAGCTTCTTTGATGTCCCTAGTATGGACTTTCGCGGAACTACGTAAGGTTCAACTTCACCTGGGGCCCATTTCTCGAAAGCTTGTAACTTGTAATACAAGCGGAAGTCCTTATCTAATTAATAGTGTCAAAAATAGACTTCCACTTGTATTACAAGCTTTTGAGAAATGGGCCCCTGCTTAGACACGAACGCGTGTCGTCAGTCAGATGTGATTTTTATTAAAGGCATATTAGGTATACGGATCATTTTATAAATGGAATGTGTCAGAAAAACCTATATGAAACCGCGTATGCCTTGAGAATGCTGAGATATGTAAAGGACTATGGGCAGATTTGTATGGAGAGTGGACCAAAAACCAACAGAGATGAAAGTGGCGTCATTAAATAGGTATTTACATTTATTTCATTTCATTCTATGGGCACTTTGTTCAATTCCATTGCAAAACGGAGATATTTGTATTTTAGTCAGAGTAAATACTATGATGTATGTCTGGACGATGGTGATTTACTTAGAGTGGAATTCAACCTTGCACCTATAGAATGAAATAAAGCATATAAGCAGACCTTTTAAATGACACTACTCCCAGCTCTGTTGGGTTTTGATCCATTTTGACGCATAGTCCTTTATAGTAGCCAAAAAGGCACTAAGATAACTTACAACGTAATCTTGGATTTCCTGCTCTTTAGCAGCCAGCCTCCTAACGAGGACTTTTTCTCTATGTTGTGACTCTGCATATTGTTGTTTGACTTTGTCTTCTACCTCTTTCGCCTTCTCCAAGCTACCTGAAGATGGTTTACAATAATATTAGTTACATTAGTAGACATTGCTACAACATTTTAAATAAAATACATATATATATTATACAATGCTTTAAAACACAGTTACTTTGTTAGTAATGAGGTATAATACATAGTTAATATATAAAATGTACCCTGGAATGTTAATTAAAATATTTACAATAATTTAAACTAGAAAAATTGTGAAATAAGGGTTTTTAATAACTATACTGAAACATTAATTCAAACTTATCTTCCAGTTTAAAAAATATATACCTAAACAAGCTTATACACCGTGGGCTGTTTAAAACCCGAAAGATTTTAACCACGCATTTATGATGTAAAAACAAACAAAAAATGTTATATGACTTTTTTAATTTTCGGCGAAAAAAAAATTTTTTTTTTAATTTCTTTTTGATTCTGTTTTTTAATTTTTTAATGTTTTTTAACATAAAAGTAAGTGTTATTCATAAAATTAGCACCTACAATGAGTGTTAACCTTTTTTTTTTACAAAAACCTCATTTTTTAAAGGTTTTATTTCTCACTTTTTGACATCTATGAATGAGGTTAGTGAGACTATTCTCCAAAATGGAACCAACGCCGTTAAAAAGACCTTTTGTACTGAGTAACAATTAGAACGTCTGTTTTTTTAATTGGTAATAACACTAATAACTTTAAAACAAGGTGATATCCAGAAAAGTTTATACGACATTATAGTTTCTAAATGTGGTCAGGAATACACTGTTAAAATCGGTCGGGTTTAAACAGCCCATGGTATAAATATCCATGAATACCTTCATGCAGCTATGTATTAGCTTACATTAAATTAAAATAATATATACACACAGAAATAAATTTTAAATAAAATGTTCAACTATTACCATGATTATAAAAAGTACTTATATTTTTGTTAAGTGCAACAAAATGTGAGTATGTAATAAAGAAAGAATAGAAAACATAAGCAAAGACAAGATTATCCAACAGTATACATTCTTCATTCAAGAATCATTTGACAATAAATTCTTAAACAAATCAAGAACTAATATAACAATCGACAATACCTTAACAAATTCTCAGTAACTGTTATTGCATAAAATACCTATCATAATCATCGAAATATTAAAGGAAACATTTAAATTGAATATTACAGGGGAGTGGGGATTATGACCTGAAGTTGATTTGGTACAGTCAACAAAAAATGTGGTCTACTTACCACTTTTCCGCTGTATTACTATTAAAATTGAATATTGAAAATTGGGAGACCACATTGTTGACCGTACATCATTTTAATGTTGATGACGATTATCTTCTTCTTTTTAAATATCAATTATCAATATTATTACAGACACAGTATTGGAAAATAGGTTCAAAAGCAAATCATCAAGCATTAATTGTTATAATCACCCCCCTGAATCATTTTGACAGGATAAAACAATTCCTTTAATTTAAATATGATAGGTATTTTTCTTACATGTCAATAACAGAGTTGGAACCTCCTAATTATTTTACGTGTAACATCTCTTTATGTTTATAATATCTGAGTCTATAAGCTGTGTGGCTAGCCCTCTTATTCATAAATGTCTCCTAACTTGTGTCTTCAATTCAGTCTTATCAATATGTCCCTAAGACCAAAAGGAAGGAACAATACTTAGTGGAATACTAAATTAGGAGACTTTTATGAATAAGGGGGTAAATATTTATCAAGACTACGGAAAATTAGGCACTTCTTATTCATTATTACATGAATCACTGGACAACACAAAAAGACAATTAAAAGTATTAAAACATATTAGTTCCAAATAATTTCAGAGACCACAAAAACTCAGAGATGCAACATATTTATATATATTTTTTAAACAAAATTTACAGATTCAGATGTTTTTCATATTAATTGTTTACATACATATACATAAATATTATTTTTGGAGAGCTGTTACAAATGTAGTGCAAAATCTTTTTCCTTTGTATTTTCATGGAAACGGCCGAATTTGTCTTTCTGTCTCAATTAGGTCCAGTGCACTGGATACTGAAGTTCATTGTGACAGGCTATATGAATTCGGACGTTTTCGTGAAAAACCGAAGAAAACGAATTTTGCACTACACCTGTATAAGATTTTTATCTAAGAATATTGTATCTAAAGAAAAAAAAAAATATAAACAGACAGCATCTAGATGAATTTCAGGCAATAGAAATGGCCTGAAATTTTAATTTTCCATTAATATGCAAACAGTTGGCCAGGGCCAGACTATATTTCTATCTATAATTCCACTTATTCTATTTCTATTAATAATATGATTTGCTTTACATTTCATACAAAAATTACTGGTTTCATAGGACTATAAAAACAATAATTTTGAAAATTTTTGGCCGTGTGGTGATGGCAGTAAGAACACATTTGTCACCAC
>JALPQI010014131.1:0-23712 GCA_025490895.1 Thaumatotibia leucotreta
GTTCGAAATATCCATTATAACCATGAATAGCGGGCTTATTACTTTAAAATAAAACTGAGCATGACCCGACATGCTCTTAGCCGGTTTTTTATTAATTACGTTGATACTAAATCGACAAATTTTAGTTAAAATTGTTAGTAGATATGTCGCAGGCGGATTGTATAATCCGCCGTATTACAATACGACTAGCCGGATTACAAAACAGCCCTGTTTTGTAATACGGCGGATTGACGATTAGCCGGATTGTCATTCCGATACGTTCTTCAATATGGCGGCCCACGTTTAGCCGTATTGAAAAACTATTCCGATTGTAGGGTGACCATCTGACCATACTTACAAAATAAAACAATGTGGAAATTGCAACATTTTTACTTATAAAGAAGAAATCGAACAAAGATAATCTTCTTAATTGTTAAGTAACCAACATTAGGTACTTATTTATGGTAGGTATCAGTTATTTTTAAATTACAATTCACAAGATACAGCCATCAAAAAACATGCTGTATTAATAAATATGATTAAAAAGGTTATTGTAGTAAGATTTTTCTTATTAAACTAACATTTTTAATAAGAAAAATCTTACTACAATAACCTTTTTAATCATATTTATTAATATAGCATATTGCATTTTATCACGCCCACCGTGCCCACCTTGTGAATTTCCATCAAAGTATCGAAATACTGTTCCGTGGGTATTACTCGAACAGTAGTAATAGACGTTCGAATATAGTCCACTCCGCACCGCGAACTTGGTCCGCTCCGTACGTGCGCTCGACTCGCCACACCATCGCACCGTTCAAAAACGGTCCAGTGCTTTTCGTGCTACTAGACAGTGATAATGTCGATATGCCTCCGATTTTATCCAAAAAAGCTAAAATCGCGTTAGTTTTGGCAACCATTGTCGCTACAACACCAATTAATAAACAGAAAGAAAAGAATGGGCAAAATGTTATTTAAAAGACAGAGAGTCGGTGCGGAGAGGACCAAATTCGAACGTCTGTTAATACTTGTAGGGTCTTCTGGTTTACTTTTTTTAAAGATTAAATCAAATTCACCGCGTATTTATTAAACCAGTAATATTGGGTAGCATTCCGCCGAACACCGTCATTCATGGCTACTTTGGCGGATTTTATGTGATCTATAACATCAAAAACTCTCTCTTTGGTCCAGGGTTTTAGTAACGTTCCGCTTTGAGAATTATAGAAGTTGCTTAGTTATTCATCAAAGTTTTTCTTAAATTCACTGTTTTCGCACATATTTAACACTTTTTCGTCGTTTATTCCACCATTGACTTTGTAAATTCACAACAACACTCCCGGCAAACGACGCCATTTTTATTGTTATGACAGGCAACGCCGCGAGTGTCAGAAATGGGAAACAAAAACTGACAAAGCGGCGGCCCGTGACTCGCCGTATTACAATATGGCTAGCCGCATTGAATAACGTTTGGTGTCGAACACAATCCGCCTGATTTTCATTTAGCCGTATTCAATCCGGCTAGTCGTCAATCCGCCGTATTACAAAACAGGGTTGTTTTGTAATCCGGCTAGGCGTATTGTAATACGGCGGATTATACAATCCGCCTTCGACAGATATAATATTTGCTTCACTTTACCCATGCTAGCCAATATTGGGTCCAGAATAGAGAAATAACCAATCATTTAGAGTGCTTTTGAAGTAATAAATTCGAATTATTAGATAATTCGTTTTTGTTTTCTATACCTATCTATTTATTTCATATTATTATTACATTTACATACATTGCATTCAGTTAATGGTTAGTCAAGAATAGTACATGTCTGATATCTGAAGATCCACAACACAGGTTTCGTCAAAATAATTAGTTGTAGTGTGAGGTACTGTAATAAACTTGCTTCGAAACTGAGCATACATTATGAGCTTATAATTCCTTTAATTTCTTATAAAACTATCTACGAACGTATTTGACATGGAACGTGAATACTGATGGGTTTAGAACGCACCCCAATCACGGTTCCCGCGCACATAGCTGTCAACCAGAGATATAACCTTAAACACTCGCTACAACACTCGCTACATATCCCAGTGGTATTTTGTAATTTATTGTGATTGTAATGTTTATAATAAACAGTGTTACGTTGAATGCGTATTAACACGTTCCCTGTGCATGCATCACATGTGATACATTTGAAGGTATTGATGATACATGAATGTAGCATATATGATACATGACCCTCGAAATGGCCAAAGCGGAAGACCAGCGCTGGCTCTGTTGGCAAAATGCTGAGTTTTGGCCATTTCGAGACAAAATTTCGTTATTACTGTTTTGTTTTGTTTGTACTGTGTCTCGAATAAACGTTTTTTCTTTCTTTCTTTCTTTCTTTCTTTCCTATTTAAATATAGGGATAATATGAAATTTGCACGTACGAGCTAAGCTACGTTAACTTAGCCGCACGAATCAGCTGTAAAAACTGTCAATTTGATAAAATTTGGTATAGGCGGACTTTAAATACTGTTGCCAGGTTATGCTTGAAATTGTGTGCGAGAATTTGCACGTGAGAGGTGACATTATCGATTTTAGTTGCACATGGAACGTGTTAATTAACGTTACAGTATTATTAATAAATTGTAAGTCATGTATAACTTCGCGACCCCAATATTACACGATTCTATATTACATCAAGCCGCGTTTTCACTCTATGTTCTGAGCGAGCATTCGCTTGTTCGTGGACTGACGAACGAACATTTTGCTATGTGAAATCCTGTTTTCATCTGCCCAAGAACGAACGAATGCTCGCTCAGAACACTAAGTGAAAACGTGGCTTTACGGGGTGATTCAATCTGAACTAAGTGTCGGTATGACAATGTTCCAAGTTGATTAAAGTGAAACATATCAAACAGAACCTTGTCATCATCTTGTCATATTGTGGCGACTTCTCGCTGTATCGTTTTGATTACTCTCTGGTTGCAGGTCACTTACCTATCAGCTAAGCCGTTAGGTAAATAAAACTATAATAAAACTCTATTTTCAGAATATAAATAGTACTTCTAATCTTGGATAGTGTCTGGAGAGAAGAATACCAAGAAATAAGTTTATTTAGTTAGTTTACCTTTCAGTAAATGAAGTCTTGTTTGGTGTTGGCAAACTAATTTGGACTTTTACATGGGCTAAGAGAGACTATGTACTTACTTGCTTTCAACGTCAGGCTTTTAAAAGTTTTATTAGGTCTTGAACCGACATAACTTTTCGCGCAGGCATTTATAAGTTGCGTACCTTAGCGTTGAAAACGTCGGAAAAATCAAATGTTTCGAGATTTTACGAAAGTTTAGTTTTTAGGGTTCTGTAGCAAACTACAAACCCTTATTGTTTCACCATGTCCGTCTGTCCGTTTATCTGTCCCCAGCGTAGCTACAGGCCGTTACGTTAGGTGTACCTACCTGTACCAAATTGCAGATTACTAGTAGCATCTTCTTTTCTTATTCTTTTTAAAAGATCAATACCCAATACTTTAAACTTTGGATTACAGCAAATTTAAAATTTCATACTACATGAATTTTTTTTTATAAAATTACTCTACCATTTTTCAAATTTCATGTAAGTGGGGGATGACATTTTAAATTTGCTCTAATCCTATAGTGTTGGGTATTTGTCTTTAAAAAGAATGAAGGTCCCAAAAAAAGTATTTTTCTTAGTCAGTTTTATCAGAGATAACCGCTACATAATACAGACGCGGATCCAGGGGGGAAGCAATGGCGGCACTTGCCAAAACACTGGACTTTTGTATGCCTAGTGCAGTTTTAGGTATAAAATACTCTCATGTCATAGGGCAGTCCCCCCCCCCCCCTCAACGAAGTCCTGGATCCGCGCCTGACAGAATAAGAACAATTTTGGAGGGGCACCCTCTAAATTTTGATCCGCGGGTCCAAAAATTATGATGAAATAGTGGGCTTATCGAATACTTTAAAATAAAACAATTTACACAAAATCGGCCCATCCGTTTTTAAAAAGCTACGGAACTCTATACTGAGCATGGTCCGATGTGTTCTAGGCTGGTTTTATTTGCGTTTGAAATAATCAATGTCACTCTTTAGTCTCGGTATTCTCGTTACATGTAGTTTGATTGACTTTTCCTCGAATAATATCGCATTCCCCTTTTTTAAGTGAAGTAAAATAAAATAAAACAAAAACCATCAAAATAAAAATAAAAAATTGTCTGTGGCTAGTTGTTAGTGGAGTTAAACAAAATATGAAACTGATCACGTCTTCGAGATCATCCTGTATAAGTAGAATCCAGATAAACCGTAGAAGCCACAATCGCTTAAAATTATTTTTTATTTCATTTTTGTATTAAATATTTTCCGACTTACACATCCAGGATTCCCACCAGACTTATTCAATTAGGAGCTCCTGACCGTAGTGGCTCCGTCAGCAATATCACCAAACAACTGTGCTATGGTAGTATACGTAGATAGTCTCCCATAGATTCCGAATTTGCTACTGTTTAGAAAATACAGTGACAATGACTTGGTGAAAATACAGCGACAATGAATTCGATTCGATATGGTAATGTACTTTTTCTCAAACTTGCTACACAATGTTGATGTTACTCAAAAACTTTAAATCAAACTCGGGAATACTGCGTAACTGGTGTCATGTGCTAAGATGATATATAAAAAGATGTATTATTTATATTACCCCTAGACCTGCAAACAAACTTTTTTTAAACATTAATTTGTGATACTGTACGTAACTGTGACACCATACCCGGTTCTGGGACAATCTGCAAAATCTTAATAATACTCAATTTTTTTTCTTGCCGGTGCCCCATAATATGAAGAAGAAGCGTGGCAGACATTGTCATCGTTGGTCAAAAAAATACTTCTTTTTAATTGTAAAAATAGTATCAAACCCTACATTTATTATGCTCGGTCTACTGCGCGTTTGTCAGCCGCTTGGTGACGGCAGTAAAAATACATTTGTTGGGTGTCGTAAGAGCTGGCTAATTGATTGAAGTGTCAACAATTCATTTATTGAAGATTGATGATGAGCAGCAGCGTCAGCATAGTGGACACACTACTGCATTTGCCAATCAGCTTGCTCAACGTGGCGATTATGGTTTAGCGGTAAAACGCACGGCTGCTAACAATCTACGAAGAAATTCAAGGGTGTATGTCAAGTACTGGGCCAGCGTTGGGATCATGCAAAATAAGCATATTTGATGTCGAGTCGCGAAAACAATGGCCAGAATATAACAACAACATCGACAACATTGTAAATTTGAAATTTTGGCTCATTTAAATTTATTGCCAATTATTTGCCTCTCACTGTATTTTTGTTTTGTATATCCTTTTATGTTATATCAAGGATTAGCTGGAAGAGATCCCTGTTAAGGATAAGTTCGCCCTTGTACATATTCTTAAATTTACTGTTGTTTTGTTTTTACTCTCTGTAAACTTGTTTATGTGCAATAAAATTATATATACAGTCAAGGGCATTAATATATATACACTTCTCCATACTGATCCCTTACAAATGTGTCTATATATTAATGCACTCGACTGTACATACATACATGGGCATTTGCCTCCGAATGCGTAACGCATAGGTAATAAAGGTAGCTGAGGTAATAATGTCCAGCGGTCGATTGTGATAGATCGATGACATGACGTGACTGCATCTACTGAGCAAGTAATCTGTTCCCAGAATATCTCCAAATTGTGTTCTGGCAGGGGTCCAGACGATTAACAAGTTGGTGCAAGCTGTTTAATTTCGTGCCTGGATGCGCGCGACGTGCACCTTTACCCGTCGGACGTAATGAAGTTTTTGTTGCATCATTTGTCACCGTTCACTTGTACTTAATTAGTATGGAACTATGGAGGAGTATTAATTGCCGGGTGAACATTTTCATTGTTTTATTTTCTTTTAGGTACACTCTTTTACCACACTAAGACTTAGTTTCTGATGGTTGTCTGTAGAGAATGCCGTAAATAACGGAAAGGATGAAGAGAGATGACTGAGGGTTGCCGGGCCCAAAAAAAACCAACACAGTCCTAATATTTTATTTGTTTTATCTGAAATTTCGTATGCGATATTGCGTACGTAAGTAAAACTCATTCACTCTAACAGGGACACCTACAAATAACGTTGGATACGACTTTTAAAAACTGGAGCCTACTTTTTGTAAAATCTTTACTATTAAATAAGGATTAATGCATGATGTCGTCATTATCATCGTTGTACTTGCGTTTATCGCATATTCGTTCTCTCATGTTTTCCTTCACCGAAAAGCGACTGGTAAATATTAAAAATGATAGATATTTCATATACACTCGCCGTCAGTGCATACGGGTCAGATGGATTTTTTCATAGAAAATACTGGAAGCATACTGATTACAAATATTTAAAATAAATATTTATAATACAAGTGGAACCGTTTTAAACATCAGATTGTATTGGAATTTCTCTGAAGTTTTCGCCCGATCCGAAAAATACGAAATTTTATCGTCAGATGACTCCGTAGATATAAAAAATAGCAACTCATGATTTAAAAATTCGTATTACCATACATTTTAGGGGGTTTCGCTTAAACGGTCTACAATTTTGTCTCTACAAAGCGACCTAACGACAATTTTAAAGTTTTTTTGGATTTATTTATAAATTTAAGGAAATTCCAATACAACCTGATTTAAAAATAGATTTTACCTACACTATAAATATTTTGAAAAAATATTTGAAATCTACATGTTTGCATTATTTTCTATGAAAAAAACCACCTGACCCGTATTCATTGACTGAGTGTGTATTTGCGACAAACACCAGCTGAAGTTCAAATCTCTCAGATTCAAATTCACATGCCTTACCTCCAAGTAGGAATTGTGGATCCAGCATACAGTAATCCACCTGAATCTAGTGCATTTTCCCGTCTGCTGAATGTAGCCGGCGGCGCTGAATCCAGAAGGCCTCAAAGGACGAAGTGTCGTGTTGTCACACTTACCACATTTACGTTCAAAACAAGTGCGAGGGAGAAGACTTCATTCGTGGTAGGTCATCCATCAGTAGATTTCAGGTTACTAACGCTTGTGCGCTTCAAATTGAAAAAAAAAACACAAATTATTTAAACACTTTTATATATATTATATTCAAGTCCTCATGCGGGTGTCGTCAGAGTCGACTATGGGATTGAAGTGCAACTGACCATTATTTGATAAAGATTGATGATGGGCAGCAGCGTCATCATAGTAGCCACATTACTGCGATCGCCAATCCGCTTCCCCAGCGTGGCAATTATGGGCATTTACCTCCTAATGCGTCTATACGCATAGTTAATAGGAGAGGCCTACGTCCAGCAGTGTGGACTATCATAGGCTGATGATGATGATGATATATATTTATTTTTAAGGCAATGAGTAATACATTATCAATTAATATTGAAGTTTCCTTTTCACTTTATGGGGAGTTTAAAATTATTCGGCCTAAATCCTTGGCGTGTTTGGACGCAAAGTACTTAATTTTGTTGACAATTGCTTAATTAATCCCGCACTTTGGCAAAGTCCATCCGGAAACTTTTTCGAGTGATTTGAAAAGTTTATTGATTGTCAAACAAGTATTCTGCTACAATTTTGTTTTTAAGTAGCGTATTTGACTACTGCTGATTTTGTGATAAATTGGTTGTGAAAAGCTCCGATTTTATTTGCAATTATTAACCTTTGCCAAAAATACTGGACATGGTCTTTGACCCTCTTTTTGTATTTTTTTCGAAACCAGAACTCCAGAACCAGTGCCAAGGAGACTTGAACAGCCGACCATTCACTATTTCTGTCAAATTAAGGGTTAATATTTGAGTGTTAAAATTCAAATTTTGTGTGTAGGTATAGTAGGTACAGGTGCTTGCAAACATTGCAGTGTAGGGTTAGAACCGATAGTAGATTTTTTTTTATTGTTATTGTGTCAGACGATTCGAAAATGCTTATTAACAAGCTTACTTGAATAAAGAATACTTTGACACAATCACTTACATTTTTTAACCTTATAACCTAGATCTTAATCTTATAATAATGAAAGATTTTTAGCGTGTTCTCGGTTACATAGCTGAGTTGCTCACGCTTATTAATCAATAAATTATGAATCAAATTACAATTTTTTATTTAAATTCTTATTTGAACAGACTTGGAGCGCATCCGCTCCGTCTGGTTCAAAAATATTTTTTTAACGCATTTAACATTTTAGTTATTAACTTATTTAGCAACGTTACGATATTTAAAAATACTGCTAGGCGGCTAGACAATTTATGTTCGTTTCATGTACCCTTCACATTGTTTTGTCGCAGAACTGAATCACAGAATAATTTACACCTACGTCACATATGACAGATTAATCCGTTTTTGGCGGCGAACCTACGCAGAGAATATATTCGACGTTGGCATCGAAAAGCCCAAAGGGCACACCCTAAAGTTAACCCTAAGTTAACCCTTGGACTTAATTCCTTAAGAGGAAACCGGCCGTGAGCCTATTCAGCAGGCGTAGCCAAGATCCCATTCTGGAATCGTATACGATAAGTGATAAGTAATGAATGTATAACAATGACAGATTTATACAAAAAGTCACGTGACCAGTTCCATACATTATTATGGCCACGTCACTTATCGCTTATCGTATACCTACAGGGTCGATTCGACAAATGTTTACAGGCCATAATTCCGTAAATATGAGAGATATTACAAAACTTTTAACTAATAACGAAAGTACGTTATCCAACGAGTAAAATTATATTAATAACTTTTTCTAAATAGGTGAAGTAATATTAAAAATACTAAGTTAAAACGCTCCCGTACATATAGTATGATGAACGGTTACATACTAAATGTACGGAAGGGTTTGAAGTTAATATTTGGGATATTTCTGATTTTATTTCAAGAAAGTTATAAGTGTAATTTTACTCGTTGGGTAACGTACCTACTTTCGATATCAGTTAAAAGTTTTCTGACATCTCTCATATTTACGGAATTCTGGCCTGTAAACACTTATCGATTACACCCTGTATATGATTGCAGAAAGGCTAGGCCTACAGATCTGAGCATATATCCCGTCGCGATGAAGAGTTTGGTGTCGCAATATGTGCAGAAAGCACAAAAGAGTAAAAATCCCAAATGTAGCTCGAGGCTGCATTCTCACTGTTTTATTGGACAAAAACTTACCAAATGTATGAATTTTGTGGTAATATTATGTTAACGTAATATTTACTATCTGTCTATTTTGAATTTAGCGTTTGTTAGTACTAGAATGCTATACTGCAATAGGTATTTGAAGGGAATTTGCAAGTGCGTATTTATTTAAAATTTAAGAATAAAAATATTATGATATACAAAAAAAAAAAAATAATAAGCCTGAATAGCTACTACCTAATGATATTGATCTGAATGATCTGTGCTCAAAAATACATTGTTTTTTGGTCAGAAATCACGGAGGAAAAAAGTTAATTATCTCTGGAACCAAGCCGAATCCAGGAAATTTTATGTAACATTAAATACTCTAAATATGGTCAGGAATTCAGCATTAAAATCTTTCGGAATGCTCACGAGCACCGAGTATTATTATCTATGTAAAAATATACGTTGTTTTGCTCCTTAACACTGCAAGAGGGCACAAATCAGTGTGCTTGCCATGAGCTGCCGCCTCGTTTTAAACGTGGACTTAAGGTCTTTGCACACTATATCAACCCCACACCCACTCGACTCAAGTCTATTAATTGAAATTTAAGCCCTGTGTCATATGTTCAAGGTTTAATTTCAAAAAATAATATTGAAGTGGTGTACGACGAGTGGCCTACGCATCGTACACTAAAGATCAACCCGGACTCGTTTGTCACGCAACGACCACACGTCGTCCACGCGGCGCCTATGCGTTTGCCACTCACGTGTATCGAGTAACCATTAACATTGTCCACTCGTTGACACCGCGTTGTCCACTAGTTACCATTGGGTGAATCAACTACAGTAGAACCCGCTTAATACGATCACGTTTAATACGATTTCCCGTATATTACGCCATTTTGTGTCAGTCCCTGCAAGTTTAGCCATGTTTTCGTACATTTTTGTACGGTTAATACGATTCATCATCCCGTTTAATACGCTATCTGTAACCCAAGTTACATTGACGTATGTCATTATTTACTTATAGTTGTAAGTAGGAAGGTTATAATTGTATCATAACGATTGAAAATTAGACTGAAAAAAAAATTCTACCGATCGCTCCTCCTTTGTGAGTCTATAACTTTGTTGCACTGACCAAGCGACCGGTAAAGTTCATGATCCCATCACCTGCATGTGCAACCTTATTACAATTTATTTCAATTATTTATTTTCTTTATCTGTGTATCAGAATCAGATAAGTATATACATAATTATAGGAATTAGAAGAGTGTCTCCTATCTAACATTTCACTGCAAAGGTTAAAATTTTACAAAAAAAAATCAAAAGTCTTCTTCCCGCATGATACGATTTCCCGCTTAAGACGCGTTTTTTATCTGGTCCCTACAAAATCGTATTAACGGGGTTTCACTGTAGTTGACTACTCATAGAGAGTGTGAGTAGAGTTGCTGCCGCGTTGGCGTGGAGTTGTTATAGTATGCGAATACCTTTACTTTACATCGTGTATTGGTGCGAGGGAGCCGGATAGAAAGTAAATCCGCGTTAATAACGCGGGGCAGCTCATGGCACGGCTACGGGCATCACATCCAATCAAACTGCTGATTAACCAAAGTAACGAAAGCCATCTGCCGATGGCGCCGCGATGGCGTTTCCTATTTTATTGACTACATAAATATATGTATTGTACAGTCGCCATCAGATATATCGTGACGTCCGGATGACTGCACAGTTAACCCTCTAATGCATAAGACACGCAAAAATGCATTTCAAATTTGAACCCTAACAGCAGTCAATAGAGTTCAAAACCAACGAAACCATATTTGGCTTCATATGCATTAGAGGGTTAAGTAAAAAAATGTAGGTATCGAAAAAATCCGTTCGTAAATGTGGTGCGTCGCGAAAATCATATTAGACCCTATGGTTTAATTGGAAACATTTTTAGTTTGGTTGTGTCTGTATTTTTAGTCGATCTAAACAACAAATTTGGTAGAACAAAATTTTTTGTAAGATGTCCCAAGATATTTATTTTTTATTTTCTAGCTTCCAGCTTCCATGAATTAGCCTTTTTTTTAAAGTAGTCCTACCACTTTTTTTGTAACATAGGTATTTTTTATATGATTTGTGCTCAAAGAATAATGAGCTCTTTTGATGCGAATACGAATGCTGAATACGAGAAAAATGTTGTCCCAGAATTTACATACATTTTTTAAACTTTCCATTCCTTCACCGCCATACAAAATGTATGAAAAAATGGTAACGGAATGAAAAAAAACCTTTGGACAAAAATGTTCTCCTATCGAGATCGAAAGAGCTGAGTCAGAGAGGAAATTAGTAGGTATGTAAAAAACTCTAAATTCAAAAAAGTTCAGCTTCGAAAAAATGGTCCGATTATAAAGGGTTTAGCAGCCTTACCGAACAAGAGGTGCCTTTCCCCACGGATGAGGTCAATATTTTAGGTGGTGTACTAGCAGGACCTAAGAATACTCCATGCTTAATATCAGCTCTAGATCTTCTTTTGTTTCAGAGTTATTCAAGATAATGTAAAATATACAGGGTGCCGTTGAAAGTGGCATATTTCGTAAACTGTTCAAGTTAGATCAACCAAACAAAATAGTGTTTGATAACAATAAAATAAACTACAAAATGCATATTTTTAACCTGCATCTTGTCCTTATTTTTCATAATAAAAAAAGGTTTCTTGTTTTTTTTTCCATATTTTTTTTTATTTCCCGCGGAGGTACACCTACAAAAAAAATATGCATACATAGCCACTAATGTCCACTGTATACATAAATAAAAATATTTCCGTAAATCATCGTGCGTCATGCCAAAAAAAATTTTTTTTCAGTAGTAGTCGTTACTGGCATACAAATAAAGTACCAGTGCAGTGTGAACATAAGTTAGTGTGTAGGTATACAATCTCTCGACACTTACCGCACAAAATATCATTGACGTAAATTGACTTATTAGTACATTTGCTTTATAAAAGAGAGATAAACATTTGACACATAGTATTGTTTTCTACATCTGATTTGTTGCATTTTCTGTAGGAAAATGGAAAAAATTATGTGTAAGTCTTGTGAAAAACTTTAAAAAATATATGTGGAAAGAAAAAATGCATACAAACTGGACAAGAGGCTGATTTATACAGGGTGTGGCCTGTAATAGGAGCAAAAAATCAAATGGAAGACTTCTCTGACTGCCTCTAGTTATTCGTGCGTCATGCTAAAAAAAAATTTTTTTTAGAAGTAGTCGTTACTGGCATACAAATAAAGCACCAGTGCAGTGTGAACATAAGTTAGTGTGTAGGTATACAATCTCTCGACACTTACCGCACAAAATATCATTGACGTAAATTGACTTATACCAAAAACGTTAAATCGGTGTAATACAAAAAAAAAATTTTTTTTGCTAAACCAGTTAAAAAACCATGAGTTCAAAAAAACTTTTTAGCTCATTTAGTTTTATGTCCACTGAACTACCAATATGTTTAATCATTAATAAGGTACAATGTTGTGATACCTAGATACATCACTCATAGGTCGTAACTTTAACATACTGTTTCTCCTTAATGGATAACTTTAAAACACTGGGACCTTTTGCGAATAACTAGAGGCAGTCAGAGGAGTCTTCCATTTGATTTTTTGCTCCTGTTACAGGCCACACCCTGTATAAATCAGCCTCTTGTCCAGTTTGTATGCATTTTTTCTTTCCACATATATTTTTTAACGTTTTTTCACAAGACTTACACTTAATTTTTTCCATTTTCCTACAGAAAATGCAACAAATCAAATGTAGAAAACAATACTATGTGTCAAATGTTTATCTCTCTTTTATAAAGCAAATGTACTAATAAGTCAATTTACGGCAATGATATTTTGTGCGGTAAGTGTCGAGAGATTGTATACCTACACACTAACTTATGTTCACACTGCACTGGTACTTTATTTGTATGCCAGTAACGACTACTTCTGAAAAAAAATTTTTTTGGGCATGACGCACGATGATTTACGGAAATATTTTTATTTATGTATACAGTGGACATTAGTGGCTATGTATGCATATTTTTTTTGTAGGTGTACCTCCGCGTGAAATAAAAAAAAATATGGAAAAAAAAACAAGACACCTTTTTTTATTATGAAAAATAAGGACAAGATGCAGGTTAAAAATATGCATTTTGTAGTTTATTTTATTGTTATCAAACACAATTTTGTTTGGTTGATCTAACTTGAACAGTTTACGAAATATGCCACTTTCAACGGCACCCTGTATATTTTACATTATCTTGAATAACTCTGAAACAAAAGAAGATCTAGAGCTGATATTAAGCATGGAGTATTCTTAGGTCCTGCTAGTACACCACCTAAAATATTGACCTCATCCGTGGGGAAAGGCACCACTTGTTCGGTAAGGCTGCTAAACCCTTTCAGTCAAATTACATCGGCCTTACTAAGGCTATGTCCTACGTAGGTGATTCAAAGCGACGCGATTCGATGCGACGAAATCGCGAATGTTTGCGACGCGATGTCATTACATGGCCTTGTCCTTGGCCTTGTCCTACGTACACGCGAAAAGTCTTATCGACCGGATATTTTCAGTAAAAAAACGACTCACTATTCGAGTGTCGCGTCTCGTAGCGAAAAATTCAAATTCATTTATAAATATCAAACAAACTAATCGCGTTCGCATCGCGTCGCGTAGCCTGTACGCCACGTAGGACACTTGTACTTACGTACTACGTAGTGACAGCTAGGCGGCTGTTTGATTTAATCGCGTCGCGTCGCATCGCGTTCGCAAGGAATCGCTCACCCAGGACACCGCGTAAGCAGTAAAAATAAATTTCCAGAAATATCTTGACGGGATCCTTGCCCTTGATCTTCATGAAATATTCACAACAAATATCCTCAACAGGTTCAGTGGTGCCCAGAATTTTAATGACGATGAGTAAGTTACGACCAAATTTGGCGTTAAATCGAAATTGGGATTTCTCTGGAATCTCCCTTTTCGCGTCTAGATCCCTCATTATAAAGCGCTATGGCTCGCTGGTTTTAAATCATAGATCATTTTTTATGTACTCCGCATTATGACCCACAAAGATAATTAATGAGTTTAGATTTTAAATAAGTAATTATCTGCATTGGGCGTTACTTTCTAAGGGGTGTATCGATAAAAAACTAGCAAATTCAAATGAAAAAATCGGGTCAATATAGTTAAAAAGCTGTAAATTCCGGCTTTTGCAATTATCTAGGAGGTCTTAAATTAGCTAACTTTGTTCCTTTTTTGCTGCCACTGCTGCAATTTCTCTATTCACAATACAAGTTCTGCAGAACCCCTTCGAAATCTATTTTTAAAGCTTTTCTTTATTCTCCACTGCACGATTTCGTGTTCTGCAGAAGTGACCAATATTTCTGGTTAATCTTCATGGTTTTTTAAATATATCCCTGCCTTGGGCGCAGTAATACTCTTTGAAAGGAATTATGTCCCATATTATGTGAATTTTGTATGGGTCTTTAATCAATTATTTAATCCTATACAAATTTTAGTCTCTATGGAATAGTTTTATGAAGCGAAATCAGTGCCAAAATACTTTATGGCACTATCAAGGATATTAAGCATAAGTCAAGGATATCTTAAGGAACACGTGAAGAATGGCCAGATATGACGACAGTCCCATAATTTAGAAAGGCATACAAAAAAAGAAAAAAATGTTTGGAAAAGATAGTTTGGAAGAGGTTTCGAAGAAGCTGTACTGTGAGTACCTGAAATGCAGTAGCGACACAAAAGTAGGTACTATATCTTAGTTAATATGTTATCATCTTAGTTAAGACTTCCTGGTTAATTTCCAAAGCTTGAAATTATAGCTACCTAAGTATATCGATCCGATTTTATTATTTGTAATTTACAGCCTTTTATCGGTACATATTTTATATTAAAAGCTGAATGCGGAAGGAGGGTGGTTAAAATTAATTGCTTTCAAAAAATTCACAAGTAATTATAGAGGGTGGCACGTATTAACTTACACGTATTATATCGCGGAATACCAAAGTAATATTGTTGAATTTTCATTTTAGTATTTATTTAATTAGGAAATGGATTTTGCCAGATTAGATGTCATTATTACGGCTGCGATATTAAAATAAGTTTAAATAATAAAATTGACATGAAAATGAAGGCACTAGAAGCCAATATTTTGATAAAATTCAATTGTAAAATAGCATATCTTTATATTAGTATTATTTCTTTACCAATATATTTGTCAGCCTTCGTAGCCTAGTTGGTAGTGACCCTGCCTACGAAGCTGGAGGTTCCGGGTTCGAATCCTGGCGAGGGCATTATTTGTGTATTTATTTATCACAAATATTTGTTCCTTGGTCATGGCTGTCTAATACTGTCTATGTATTTAAGTATCTATATGTATCTATCTATTTTATATATCGTCGCCTGGTACCTACATCACAAGCCTTAATTGAGCTTACCGTGGGACTAAGTCGATTTGTGTAAGATGTCCCAAGATATTTATTTATTTATTTTTATTTAAAATATTCCATGATTAGTATTCCATGATTAGTGCCTTAATATTTTATTACATCGGAACGTCAGTGGTATAACAAATCGTTTCACAGCTTGTCGTTCAAAATGAGCTATTTCGCTAGTTTTATTGTAGAGAGAAGATAGGTACTCCGTCTATAGTGCCAGTGATCTATCGTAACTTAATACTAACAAGAAGATTATCAGATTGAAAAGTCAGTAGGGAAAAACCTAAAACGAAGAAAGATTAAGCGAACTTATGTTTGGCCTAGAATATTCAAATTCGAAAAGGTGCTTTAGATATTCTATTATTCTTTGCTTAGTGCGTCTAAAGCCCTGGGCCAACTTAAGTAAAAATATCTCGATTTAAGATAAGTATTACTTACAGGATTTTCAAGATTTAATTAGGTTTATACACCTATACAGGGGCAATGGGCAAGGCAGGGCACATTTCTCGAAGAACCGATGGCCGTTGGGGCAAGAAGGTACTCGAGTGGAGACCACGTACTGGCAAACGCAGCGTGGGACGTCCACCCGCAAGGTGGTCAGACGACCTGGTTAGAGTTGCGGGGACTCGGTGGATGCAGGTCGCATCCATCCGGCCAAAGTGGAAGTCTATTGAGGGAGCCTATGTTCAGCAGTGGACGTCCTATGGCTGAAATGATGATGATGATGACCTATACAGGGTGACATCTGGATCGTGGAGCAAGAGTGGAGGGGGTACCCAGGCATGGTCACGTTGGGCCGATTTATTTATCACAAATATTTGTTTCTTGGTCGTGGCTGTTTATGTATTTAAGTATCTGTATGTATCTATACACCGTGGACTGTTTAAACCCGACCGATTTTAACAGTATTCCTGACCACATTTAGAAACTATAATGTCCTTTAACCTTTTCTGGATATAGTCTAGTTTCAGAGTTACCTATATAATCGCCCACATCACAAGCGTTAATTGAGCTTACCGTGAGAGTAGGTCGGTTTGTGTGAGATGTCCCAAGTATTTATTTATTATTTATCTGTCTCTGCCACTGTAACAAAAGCTTCATTGTAACGAAAGCTTGTTGATATATAGATACCTATACGTAATTGAAATGTACGACTTTCGACGTACGCAGTGCTCTCTGAATTCCTATTATGAGCATCCCACGGCAGTATTAATTAGTCTCAACCTTTAGCCACCACCAATTTCGATTTGTCATTGAAACAACCGAATTGTACGCTAGTAAGTGTGATCGAAATGCATAGAATCTGTGGCCCTACCGCGAACTACGAAATTCGCAAATGTCGAGGATTTTTCTCTGTCACTCTAAATCAACTGCTCGTGACTAGTAATGTACAAGTTGCAGAACATTCTCAAAATTGCGGGAACATACTCGGAAATTTCCGTTTCATCATTTGAATGTTTCAATTGAGAATGTTTCAATGAGAACTTATAAAAATGTGTTTTAAATAATTATTTCAAATCGTAAAATATACAATTAGTAAACAAGGCAGTTAATATAGTTCACATAAGGCATGTATCTAGTACGGTCTTGGCTTGATTATATTGTTTGTTAAATTTAGATTTCCGACAACATTCTCTATGCAAGTTTCGCAACTTATGAAATTTCTCCTCGGTACAATGCTACTCGTGACATACGGACGGAAACTTACGCTAATCGAATATTGTCGATGCCGCTCTAAACAGTTGACAGTCTGGAGTCTTCGAACTTATTTGAAGTAATTACTTCCATAGATATATCTAATCTATCTCATAGGGAAAACCGTATAAATGGCTGTTTCATCGCATTAAGATATCATGATCCTAATCTCTGTATGCCTACCACGAACTTCGGAAACCGTAAATATCAGATAGTCTCCATAGCCCAGTTGGTAGTGACCCTGCCTACGAAGCTGGAGGTTCCGGGTTCGAATCCTGTCGAGGGCATTATTTGTGTATTTATTTGACACAAATATTTGTTCCTTGGTCATGGCTATCTATGTATTTAAGTATCTATATGTATCTATTTATTATATATATCGTCGTCTGGTACCCACATCACAAGCCTTAATTGAGCTTACCGTGGGACTAAATCGATTTGTGTAAGATGTCCGAAGATATTTATTTATTAACGTAATTTCTATTTAAAATAATTCATTTACGCGACAGATCAACAAAGCGTTGAAGCCATAGATTTTCATCTCATTTAGTTTTTTTCCGTTTAATTAAAATCGTGACTCAGCACTTGTTCCTAAATTTGTATGAAAGTAAAAGTTTGTTTAATAAAACTATGAAAACGGATAAACTCGCGTATATGAACTAACTTTAACTTCATTCCGACGTTTCGAATACTTTACAGGGTTGTTCGTGGTCTGCGGATGATACCACGTCATGCGGAGTCATCCGCAGACCACGAACCCTGTATTTACAGGGCTTTTAAGTGTTTTTTTGTGTTCAACTTTGTCGGCAACCAGATTCAGAACTCGAATGGCTTAGTTTAGAGGCGCCTTACGGAGCCTGTTGTTCCTACCGGTTGGCTCTGCCATACAAAAGACAAATTCGAGAATCCTCAAAGCATTCCCTAATAATTGGAAAATGGTTATGACGGCGCGGCGGTCCAAACGCTATGAAATCCACCCCGCGGAACTCGGTAAGCTACAACAATAAGCCAGGGGTCGCAAACAGTGACCTTCTAAATTAATTGCGCGGCGGACGACACACGGAAACTTGCGCTGATCGAGGGTTGCCAACGCCACGCCACACTGTAGCCGTACCATGAGTCAAGTAGCCGTATCGTGCTCGCTTCAATAAATAAGTGCAAGTGCGATATAATGCTTTACGTATCGAGTAAAATCTAAGGCCCTGGTTTTTCTGGCCGGCGACCGGCGACCGACGCGTGTCCGCCGCCGACGACGTTCGAATGTTTGAGGGTGGTTTCTCTGAAACGTCGCCGGCAGCGGGTAACCGACGACGTGTCAGAGAAACCACTCTCAAACATTCGCGAACAAAACATTCAAACGTCGTCGGCGGCGGTTGCTGGTTGCTGGTCGCCGGCCAGAAAAACCAGGGCCTAACGTAACTGATACTTGACACCCATAGTACGGCTACTGTAGCCATACCATGAAATGTCAATTAATTGATAAGTACGTTAGATTTTCGATCGACTTAAAAAAAAGGATGAGGTTCTCAATTCGACCGTATGTTTATTTTATGTTTGTTAGCTCAGAGTTTCCGACTGGGTGAACCGATTTTGAAGATTATTTTTTAAAGAAAACTGATGCTCACCGATTGGTCCCATTTTAATTTGGTCCAGTTTTGATAAAGACATTGCTGAGGGAACTGTATAAGTCATAAATTTGCTTTAAGAATGTGCACGATAAATGGACGAATAACTTAATTTTCATCACACTTGCTGTCTAAGCGCGCCATTGCTTGCGCGCGTAGCGGGAGTAATAGAAAAGTGATATTCCCTAGGGAGTAATAGAAATGTCAGTACGTCATTTAATAATATTATGTCTTAAAACTTATTTTTTTGTGGGCAAGTGTGATGAAAAACATTGTATGTATCACGGTAGGTAAGCGGAATACATCGGGGTACTAACACTCTCGTAAGTAATTCCGTACTTACCTCCCTTGATGCACAATGTACTATTCACGCCAACCGATTTCCATAATAAACGGTTTATTTACATTACAAGTCTATCCATTTCCATTAACACTAATAGTTACATTAATTTAACTTACAAACTAACAAATACTCGACGTTCACTTTTTAATCAAAGAGCCCACCTCGTGTAGTTCTGGGTGCAAAGGTGCCCAACTGCCCATCACACTGGCAGCACTGCATTGCCACGCTGAATTGCGATAGCTAACCTCTGCACCAGGAAGCGATCGACCTGGCCACGACATTGGTCTAAGGCGACCAGCGGCGAGCGAATCCATGAGGTAATAACTTATAAAAAACGTCTCGATCGCGTTTACGTTTTCATCGTCATTTGTATGGCGATGAAAAACGTAAACGCGATCGAGACGTTTTAAAGGCCCATAATCGCCACGCTGGGCAAACGGATTGGCGATCGCAGTAATATGTCCACTATGAGAACGCTGCTGCCAATCATCAATCTTCTATCAAAAAATCGTCAAAGACACTTCAATCCCTTAGTCGACTCTTACTACACCCGCAGGAAGAGTTGGGGTGGTGACAAAATGTATTCTTTCAGTACCACGGCCATCTTAATCATAATCTTTTACATTACGAAAATAATCAGAGGTCATTGTTATACTGGTCTGCAAGGCGATAGTTTTATGTGATCTACAATGTCCCAGCTTAGATCACTTTTCGCTCCTTTATACGTCTATTTTCCAGATGAAATATCGCTTGATGAAGTAAATTTGAAATTTAAATCTGACTGCACTATTTTTTAGTGTGATTTAGATGAGCAAAATAATCAAATTTTGCTGGCACTTATGTTAACATTATGATACAGCCACAGACACCGGTCTCTTAATATAGGTCATTACATTACCGCTTCTGAATACATAATAGGGAAATTATGAAATGGATGTAGATAAAATGACTAATAAATCATTTCACATGATAAAATGATTTAAAAACATATTTTGAACACTGAACTACTGAACTAGGTCGTGTAAAGTGGTTATTGCCCGGTGTACATTGCCTTTTAAAATTTGTGACCATATTTGAATTGATTTAGTCAGAAATTTATGTATGCTATTCATTCTAAGTAATTCTGAAAGTGCAGGTATAAATATGTTTTTTTTTAACATTGTGTTATTTTTTGAAATTTATTATACATTTATTTCAAAAACAATTACAACCATTACAAAAATAATTTGAATATACAATACAATCATCATTTTGTCAGCCTCTGTAGCCTAGTTGGTAGTGACCGTGCCTACGAAGCTGGAGGTTCCGGGTTCGAATCCCGGCGAGGGCATTCTTTGTGTATTTATTTATCACAAAGTTTGTTCCTTGGTCATGGCTGTGTATGTATCTAAGTATCTATACGTATCTATCTATTATATATATCGTCGCCTGGTACCCACAACACAAGCCTTAATTGAGCTTACCGTGGGACTAGGTTGATTTGTGTAAGATGTCCCAAGATATTTATTTATTATTATTATTTATTATTATTATCATTAATTCTAAGTAAATAGTTTTGTAAGACATTTTCGCGTCCTTTGTTGTACGTCGACGTCAAAGATATCATTACGGTTTAGGTGCCAAAAATATATTTACACGACCTTAATGTCAAGGCAATAAAGTCGTGTGAATATATTTTTGGCACCTAAATGATGAATTTGACGTTGACTGTACAAGATACACAGTTGAAAACTGAACTATAAGTGCCAGCAAAATTTGATTATTTTGCTCATCTAAATCACACTAAAAAATAGTGCAGTCAGATTTAAATTTCAAATTTACTTCATCAAGCGATATTTCATCTGGAAAATAGACGTATAAAGGAGCGAAAAGTGATCTAAGCTGGGACATTGTAGATCACATAAAACTATCGCCTTGCAGACCAGTATAACAATGACCTCTGATTATTTTCGTAATGTAAAAGATTATGATTAAGATGGCCGTGGTACTGAAAGAATACATTTTGTCACCACCCCAACTCTTCCTGCGGGTGTAGTAAGAGTCGACTAAGGGATTGAAGTGTCTTTGACGATTTTTTGATAGAAGATTGATGATTGGCAGCAGCGTTCTCATAGTGGACATATTACTGCGATCGCCAATCCGTTTGCCCAGCGTGGCGATTATGGGCCTTTAAAACGTCTCGATCGCGTTTACGTTTTTCATCGCCATACAAATGACGATGAAAACGTAAACGCGATCGAGACGTTTTTTATAAGTTATTACCTCATGGATTCGCTCGCCGCTGGTCGCCTTAGACCAATGTCGTGGCCAGGTCGTAACGCTTAATCGTTAATCGTAAACGAAAGGCAGCTAACTGTCTTTGTCGCACTAATACGAAAGAGTGACAGAGCGACAAAACTACGATACGCTACTAAAGCGTTTGGCAACTTGGCTAAGCATCCTGAGCAATGTTCTCGTCTGGCGATAAAAATAACAACACTCAGGGTGATTAGACAAGTCGCCAATCGCTAACGCTTAATTGTCATTCTTAAACGAAAGGCAGCTAACTTTCTTTGTCGCACTAATACTAAAGAGTGACAGAGAGAGAAAACTACGATACGCTACTAAGCGTTAGCGATTGGCAACTTGGCTAAGCATCCTGAGCGATGTTCTCGGCGAGCGATAAAAATAACAACACTCAGGGATGAATATTAATCGCCGCATCGTCAATGAAGTTAGATATTCGGCACCTCCCATTGAATAACAATTCTTTTCATTAAGCTGTTATCGAGAATAAAGCACTGTCTATAAACAAAGCCGATGCTAACTTTTTAAAAGCGTCCTGCCTGGGAATTAAGATTAATTGGTTTCATTCCAAGTTTAGTGTTGGTAAGGATTCAGAAGCCATAATTGAAGTTTCTAAAATTACGTCAACGAGATTGAAATTCATGTCATTCACGGTATCGTTTCAGTTGAAACTGATTTGAATTGGGGCCTTATATTAGCTTTGGCTGTGTATTGCAGCTTTATCCACTATTTGTTATATGCTGATAATATAGGCGTACCTTCAGAAAATTGCCTAAAATATAGAAAATTATTTTAACCACACAAGCACACAAAATTCAAATTCAAATTCATTTATTTTGCAAGAACATACAGCTGTTGAGGGAAAATGTCACAAGTATTATAGGTACCACTGTACCTATAGTGTGACCTTACATTCTACCACAATATGGAATGCAAAATCTTACACTAGCTTAATATTAAATAATCTAAAATTAAATTAAATAAATGAAAATGTCGAATTATCAAAATATTCATTTAAATTATAAAACGGTCCTGTTATTAAAAATTATTTCAATTATGTTTTTTTAAAATCGTACACTTTATTTGATTGTCGTATATCCTCATTTAAAAAATTATACATTTTAATGTCCTTATATTCCAAACTCCTTCTAAAGTGCATATAATTTTTCGATTCTGGTAAATTTAATGTCAAATTTATGATTTAGATTTAGATTTAGATTTATTTATTTCATAATATTAAATTACATTATAAATTAACTTAGCCTAATTTATACGAATTTATATTATGATCGTCAATATTAATATGGTAAATGTCAAAAAATATGAAAATTACAATAAATAAATTAGAAAAAATAATATGAATTAAAAAACATTAAAAATTCCGTAAATTACATAATATCTACATCTACATATCTCATAATGATCGATGATGATGATGTCTTAATAAAGACCGTATTGTTATTTATAAATACAAGTTCAACCTGGTCTAACTCTTGAAATATGTATTATTTTGCGTTTCTATGTTCTGAGTGTATGGCGTGTAGATATTTTTGAGTGTTATGTGATATATGGCTACTTTCCAAATTATTTATTTTAGGGTCTTTATGATGCTTTCAATATTGCCTATCAAACGTATTTCGGACAAACCTATTCAGCTGAATGTAAGACTATTTCAGCGACTGCATGGTACTTTTTTTAGAAACAATAAGGCAAGATGCTGCCCGAGTATATTATCTAAACGGTGTCTTCATGATTCCCCAATTAAGCATACGCAAATTAAATGTGGTGGATTTAATGTTTTACTTAAAATGGGATTTTTACACAACGATTTAGATGACCTTCACTTTCTTATGCGTATGAGAACAGTAAAACAGCTATAAGAATCAGCCACACATAAAAGCCTTAATGAAACACCATGGGCTTGATCCATCGTTGGAACAGGTGGATATAAATGCTCCATGATTGTTATATTGGATGTCAAAGTTAGAATACACGTAAGCTACATACCATATTCTCTTTAAAGTATCCTTTCACGAATTCAGGACATTTTTTTTGTGAAATTTAAGTGCTATGAACATACCTAAATGTTTGACATTACGAAGCACGTGAAAGCGTGTCTTTCATAGTACGATATTTTTATGTATGATGTCATATTTTTCGC
>JALPQI010014132.1:0-31310 GCA_025490895.1 Thaumatotibia leucotreta
GATAGTTTCATAACCAAACACAAAATCCTGAGTCCAGACCAATTTGGCTTCAGGAAAAAAACTTCTACGTCTCTAGCATGTTACACGTTGATATCTTGCATAACAGAATGCTTAAATAATAAAATACCTGTAGCTGTCTTATTTCTTGATCTCACGAAGGCTTTCCACTTGGTTGGTCACAAACATCTTTTTGACAAATTAGACCGCTGCGGTATTAGAGGCAAAGGCTTGGAGTGGCTGCAAGACTACCTAAGTGACCGATTCCAACGTGTTGAAATAAGCTATTTAAGAAACAATCGGAAAGCTACCTATCATTCTACATATCAATCAACACAATAAATGCGGCGTCCCACAGGGAAGTATTTTGGGTCCACTTTTGTTCCTGATTTTCATAAACGAACTGACCAAAATAACGAGACACAAAACCATACTTTTTGCTGACGACACAACAATAGTCATTAAAGGGATGAACCCAGACACCTTTGAAGATGACATAAACTGCACACTGAGTAACTTCATGACATGGCTGCGCAGCAATCGTTTAAAGTTAAACTTAGCCAAAACCAAATTGGTTCAATTCTCTAGTTATAATTCGATTCCTATCAGCCTAAATATCCGTTACCAAAATGAACAAATAGAGAACGTAGATAGTTACAAGTTTCTTTGTATAATTTTAGATAAAAACTGTAATTGGAAAGACCATATAAATAATCTTGTATCAAGGATCAGCAGCTTCTCTTTCGCGCTGAGGAATTTAAGGAAAATTGCTTCTACTGAGGCAGCACTCACTGCGTATCATGGACATATTGCCTCTATCATACGATACGGGTTGTTGATATGGGGCAACTCGACTGACGCGGATCGAGTTTTTCTTGCTCAGAAGGCATGTGTCAGAGATGCGGTCGGTGCAGAATATTTAGCCCCATGTAAACCACTTTTTATTGAGTACAAAATTTTGCCTTTTCTCTGTATGTACATCAGAGAGATATGTGTATTTGTCAAAGAAAACCTCCATTTATTTAAAAAAGTACAATCAATTCGGAGGCAGCATGATCTAATTGCTGAAAAAGCTGACAAATACATATATAAAAAGAATGTGGCGTATATTTGTGTTAAAGTCTACAATAAGCTTCCTAATACCTTCAAAATCCTTGATATTAACCAATTTAAGAAAAGGATAAACGCAATGCTTTTAGAAAATTGTTTCTACTCCTTGGACGAATATTTTAAACATGAATTTTGACATCACTAAATATTGTAATTAATAAATATATTGTACATATACATATTATATAATTAATGTAAGTAGTTTTAGCAGTTGACTTAAGATTATAAATGATCTCTCATAGTTGCATGCTGCACAGCAGTAAGACATGTCGACCCTGTAAATAGTTTTTTTTTTTAAGATCGCATTAATGTATTACGCATGACCTGCAACTAAATAAATTTTCATTTTCATTTTTATTTTCATTTTCAATGTCACAACTGTTACTAGTGATAAGTGTCGTACATTGCTGCTCAAAAAAAAATCAAAAATTAATGACGGCATGGTGGTTAACGCTAAATTAATAATTGTCATAAAAGTTAGATTATAATACTTCAATCTACGTCTGGTTACAATATGCGGCTATATTTTATCCAACTGTATATCTACGATCGCTTAGTTTGACGACTGCGTTACATAAATTAAGCATCTTGAGCTAATTGTTACCTACTGTGATTTGGCAATTAATATGAACATAATTAGCTATATTTTACAAAGGGTCAACACACTGGGTACTATACTAGCATACTTAATATGAAGAACTAGTAAGATTCTGTTATTTAAGTAATATTATTTAAGTAATCAATAGGTAACGTAACACGCGAGTTTAGTGACTGCGCACATAATCTCATTACAAAAGAGATTTTTCAATCAATGTTAAAATAGAAATAACCACTTGTCTTAGAAATAAACAGATTTAAATATGAAAACATTTTTTTTACCTATAATTTTTGTCACATTTTCAAACACAGACCATTTTCATTTTTAGAAACTACTCTTCGATGCATTCGTACTTCTACAGCAGAAAACTTATTTCAAATAATTCATTGCCCTTTATCTTAATTTACTAATGAAATAATTAATTACTAATTTAATTGAGACTAGACTATCCAGTACAATAGATTAGATACTCCCTAGATAGTTGAGACATGGTGACGATTTTAATAATTAAAATAGCCTGCTATCCTGATCCTGATAAAGATATAATAATTAATTACTAATTTAATTGAGACTAGACTATCCAGTACAATAGATTAGATACTCCCTAGATAGTTGAGACATGGTGACGATTTTAATAATTAAAATAGCCTGCTATCCTGATCCTGATAAATAATTCATTGCCCTTTATCTTAATTTACTAATGAAATAATTAATTACTAATTTAATTGAGACTAGACTATCCAGTACAATAGATTAGATACTCCCTAGATAGTTGAGACATGGTGACGATTTTAATAATTAAAATAGCCTGCTATCCTGATCCTGATAAAGATATAATAATTAATTACTAATTTAATTGAGACTAGACTATCCAGTACAATAGATTAGATACTCCCTAGATAGTTGAGACATGGTGACGATTTTAATAATTAAAATAGCCTGCTATCCTGATCCTGATAAATAAGATAATCAATACCTTACGACCACCTTTCAGCCCCTTTTTGGTAAGGTTCATCCATAGTGACGAATAATGTCGATACGTATAAATAATATCAGTAGTAATTAGACTAGTTAGATTAGAGCAACGAACCCTATATTATGACACATTTATGATTTTGATTGTAACGAAAGATTAAATCTAAATCTAAAGGCCTATGCGAACAAATAAAATCTATAGCACCAGGCACTGCCTATTTTAAGTATCAGTGACAGATATTTAGACAAACATACTAGATAGATATTAGTCCATAAACTTGCATGTATGTATAAACTTGCATGCTATTATAAAACCTGCATTGAATCAATGTGCAAATAAAATTAAAACATGGAATTGAATAGCCTTTCACGGACTATTCTGAAAGTTTATTGACAAGTGCTACCCTTTCGCATGCCCACTCCATGTCACACTTTTTTCAATTTGAAATTTGAGCATTGACACAGAGCCAAGATTTAATCAACCCAAAACTGTAAACTTAACCCGTTATCTAAAAATAGTTGTGATTGGTTCATAACATTTTTGATTGGCTATATTACATTTGAATTAGTCAAAGATGTTGCGCGGACATATCTTATGCGCGGTGTTATAAAAAGCGCTACGTACTTACTACCCACCGCGGCACAGTTGTAGAATCGTTTTAGGATCATTATTGAAATCGCATTTGACGTATTAATTTGTATGTGATCGTAGATCTATGCTGATTTTCTTGATGTCCTACATAATTATAAAGATAGCATACATAAAACACAGCAATTGTAGGTATATCATATCATATAGCAACCTTTATGGCTGATCTTCGTTTCAAAATCAACCAAAGGTTACGCCAGGACCAAAAATAGTTTAAAATATTTCTCACCAAGTGTAATATGAGGAGGACGCCTATAGTCAGCCCGCGTCGCTGCCGCATTGTACAACTGCAAACAAAAAACAAAAACATGAGTTGTCGCCATTTGCCATCCGGCTCGGGTTACAACGAAAGTTATAGGGAAAGTACACACAATGAGTTATTTGCTAGGTCAATGCTAGCTTGTCCTTCAGTGTGTCATGCTTCATGTTTAACATGTTTGGTTAGCATTATGCTGGTCGGATTGGAACTTTTTTTAAATAATTTTAATAGGAAGGTATCAACATTTTGGGAACAAGTATGTTTCAGAGTTAACTATTATCAGATTTGTTTATAGTATCTGGTAGTAATATAATCCAAAACAAAGTTAAACTTGAGACTCAAGGATCCAAAATACTACGCCATCATGGTTAAAAATGTTCCTAGTTACGTATAATCACCCTGTAAGTAAGTAGACGCAAAATAAACTTTCCCATCAGAAGCAGCAGCGAAGTTAATTAATTACTTCCCTCGTCTTGAATAAGCCAATACTTATTCAATTACATTGAATGCGTTCGAACCTTCTAATTTACTAATCTTATTGAGTCTATTCCACAATAACAGCTCTATATACAGTTCCAGGACTAATCAAAACGAAACAACGAGCAAATAAATAAGTACTAGCAGTGATAAATACGTACTTATAGATACTCGTATTTATCACTTTATTGCTCACAATAATAAGTTCACAATTACTGTGTTTACAAAGAAACAAACTGCAGTAATTGCTTGCAGCTCTCATTACCAGCGTACATAAGTGATTTAATGCGTTATATCTTCACATACAAGTGCATACTTATTGAAATTCTTAAAAAATGGGGACTTATCTGATGCAGTGCAGATATGCACGGGAGATTTGATTTTTTATTTTCAAAAACCTGAAATACGTATTGCTGTGCAATGGGTAAGCTTTTACTTATTTATTTACCTACAGCATATAGTTCATGAAAAATTGGTACGCAACGAAAACTGAAGTTCACTTCACAATAAAGTAAGGATTGTTGTACCTACGTAATTCATACATTAATTAGATTTCCATTTTTTAAATAGCGCAAAACTTTTATCCATCACGTCTTAGATATCACTATTTTCGACGTGTTAAACCTGCTGACTCTAGATAGATCATAATACGATGAATACCTAATGTTATTTTATATACATTTTAGGCAAGGGCCAATACTGACAGCCCGAACTATTTTTGCAGAAACCGGAGGTGTAATAGTAGAATGCTAAAGCGAAAGTGCATGATGCCACATGGGTTTTAGTGGTAGTGGTAGCTTGTCAGAGGGTGGATGCGTAAGGAGGTGGATTCTCATGTGCGAAAAAAAAGCTGCTGCAGAAACGCGCCTTACGTTGCCGCAGGTTGGTTTTTAGGGTTCCGTAGCCAAAATGGCAAAAACGGAACCCTTATAGATTCGTCATGTCCGTCTGTCCGTCTGTCCGTCTGTCCGTCTGTCACAGCCAATTTACTCGGAAACTATAAATGCTACAGTAACGAAATTTGGTAAGGATATGTATTGTATGAACCGCTACAGGAATGTGATACTAAATTGTAAAAAAACCATTTGTATGGGGGCCCTCCATACATGTAACTGAGGGATAGAATTTTTTTTTTAGTTGTACATAAGCGTGTGGGGTATTCATATATATAAAGGTCTTTGAAAATGATATGAGGGTTTATACATCACATTTTTTTAAGCAAATCGTTTTCGAGATATCAGGTCTCAAAGTCTGAAAAATGTGTCCCCCCCCTCTATTTTTTAAACTACGCGATATAAAATTCTGAAAAAAATATATGTTATGCACATTAATAAACTCTATCAACGATTTTTGGTTTGATAAAATTATCTCCTATAGTTTTTGAGGTAGGTTGATTTAACTGTATTTTTTTAATAATAAATTGATAATGGTACGGAACCCTTTGCGCGCGAGTCCGACTCGCACTTGGCCGGTTTTTTTTTAGTTGTTGTTTTATTGTATCGAATTTTTATAGTTGGTAGTAACCCTGCCTACGAAGCTGGAGGTTCTGGGTTTAAATCCCAGCGAGGACATTATTTGTGCATTTATTTATCACAAATATTTATTCCTTAGTCGTGGCTTTGTATGTATTTAAGTATCTATAGGTATGTGTATCTATCTATTATATATGTCGTCGCTTGGTACCCACATCACATGCCTTAATTTTTCTAGCCGTGGGACTAAGTCGTAAGTGTAATCGTATGTTCAAGATATTTATTTATTTATTATCAGAAATCCTAATCTAAGAAGATCGTTAATAAGTTAAAATTATACTCAGGCTATTTTACAATCATAAATATCGTTTATTGCAACACGGTATTTAAAATAAACACATGTTGTAGGGACCTACTTAGGAATCTGAGTAGTAATAAATCTGTCGATATAAATGAAAGCTACAATGCCAATAGGTCAAAATTAAATGTTATTACCAGGCTCACATTATAATCATTCATCAAAGAAATAAGTAACAGCTTGTACGTGTTACGACTATATTGAGCAATTAAATAAATAATTATTTCCCCTGTGTTGCCCCACATCGCTGTCGCTGTGGTGACCCAGTTGACAAGCTGTTTCACCATGGTTTATCATATTATGCAAAAAGTGCAGGGCGTGCTCCTCGCCATGCCAGCCTTAACGATATCAACCGTCGGGCCTTAGCCAGTGCGGAAGCGCCTGCTGTAATAGAACCCACCGGCCTCGCCCGCACTAACGGTAAGAGACCTGATGGTATGACCCTCGTGAAAACTCTCGTGAAACTATTGAAAATTAAATTTATACTCGCACCTATACAGGGTGTAATCGTTAAGTGTGGCCAGACCATAATTCCGTAAATATGACAGATATCAGAAAACTTCCAACTAATATCGAAAGTACGTTACCCAACGAGTAAAATTACACTAATAACTTTTTTGAAATAAAATCAGAAATATCTCAAATATTAACTTCAAACCCTCCCATACATTTAGTATGTAGCCGTTTATTCAAAGACTAGTTTCATACAAATATTTTTTTATTTAAGAATAAATGTTAGGTTAATTATTTCATAAACGGTAGTATTATTATTTTATTACAATGTATTCGTACAAATAACGAATCTCTAACAGTTTTATTTCTTACGACACCCGACTTTCTTTAGGCTGTAAGTCGTCATACTAAATGTATGGGTGCGTTTTAAGTTAGTATTTTTAATATTACTTCATCCATTTAGAAAAAGATATTAATGTAATTTTACTCGTTAGGTAACGTACTTTCGATATCAGTTGGAAGTTTTCTGATATCTGTTATATTTACGGAATTATGGCCTGGCCACACTTAACGATTACACCCTGTATAGGTGTAGATATCTACCATGTCAAATTTTCATAATGAAAAAATGTTTCAGCGGCATACTAAAACATATTTACTACAGACACTTGACTATCATTACTTTTCTACGATGTTCCCTTCTTTATTCTTCTTGTTTCTCATGTTTTTCGTCTCTATTTTTACTTTCTTTGTACGTATACCCACCTGCGATAGAGCTATTAAATTAAGTTCAACATAATTAAAAAGGGTTCCTAGTATTGCTTCTATAAGTAGTAATTATGTATTAAAATACCTACCGCAAATCCATCAAATCGTCAGATTTTTTTGTAAATTGTTGGATATACAGGGTGTAAGTCTAATACGGGCGAAGCTCTTAACGGGTGTTAGTTTACGACATATTAAGTACATTCAAATAACTTTTACTTAAAATTAGAGCATCAAAATTTTCCATACAAAATAATTCAGCGCGCAATGTAGAGCAACATACGCGAGTTAAACACTCGTTGACAGCTAATTTCAAAAGCAGATGACATAACTGCCATGTCAACAATAACAAATGTTCGTACCTACATTGCTGCTCCGATAATCTTAAAAAAATTCTGTGGGGTCATAATTAAGAGTAATTTAAAAAAAACCTTGTAAGCCAAGATTACAGTAATGAATCCCATGCCTGGTTTAATTGATCGCCCGTATTAGATTTACACACTGTATACAATTCCGGACTGTAGGTAGGTCACTAGGTACCCACTCACAGTCATGCACTATATAATTTGTGATTCAATGAGCAAATTCATTATTTGAATTTCTTCACAGTAGAGGTATAGGTGAAAAACTTAAGAAAGTCAGTTGTATGTGTGAGTGACGTGTATGAATAGGCGTTTGTTTTGTTTGTGTTACTAATTTTAAATATGTGTTCTCTATTCGAACACGTCACTCACACATACAACAGGTGACTTTCTTAAGTTTTTCACCTATATGACAGAATTGACAGAACTATCAGCTTACAAAGTCATATGAGTGCAACTGGGGCCCGTTTCTCGAACGCTTGTAACTTGTAATACAAATGGAAGTCTCTTTTTGACACTATTAATTAGATAAGGACTTCCGCTTGTATTACAAGTTACAAGCATTCGAGAAATGGGCCTCTGATCATTCGGCTATGTTTGTAATAATAGTAAATGCTTAGTAGTTAGGTAGCTGCGTGAAATTTTATTATAAATATATGTATTAATAAATTAGATAATTTAAAAGACATTAGGTGATCTTGGTCTTTTTTCTTTGGTATATGACATCTAATATTTATAATTTAAAAGATGTTTGTAATTCGAATCTGGTTACCATTTTTTTATTATCAGATAAATAAAAATAAGTATATTGTGCATTGTTTCCTTTCATGAGCTAATTCATCGTTCAACAATCGTTAAGCTCAAAGATAAAAGCAAACAGGCAAAACCCGAAACGTAGACAGTAAAAAAATGCTATTCAGCTTGTTAAAAGCTCCCGCCGTCCGCACCCCTGCTTAATTGGCCGCGAAAGTAAAGCCTGTGCATGCTTCAATCACCGAATAGTGGGCGTTCCTGCCCAACGGGTTGGCTGCATTTTGGGGCGACCAGGCCGTGGGACCATCGGGAGAAAGTGGACACCTACCGGAAACTGACGAGCTCTTTGTGGCAGTTTGCCGTATTTCGGTAAGATATGCGGACGAGTAGTAATTACGGGGTGTGGTCGAAGCGTAAGGTTTATGACAAAACGCTCACGGAGATGAAACGGTTGGACCGTAAAAAAATATTGGATTGACACTTAAGTAAATACCAAACAGGTTTAATGTCAAATCACGTGTGTGGCAGAAATATGGCAATTTATTATTATTTATTTATTATTAATAGTCTGTGACCATATACAGGGTGTTTTTTTTTCGACCGTTCAAATTCTACATAGTGAATGTGTAGGTCATACTGACCAACTTTTACTATGGGGACAAAGTCGAAATCGCGAAAAAAAAATCAGCTGTTTCATACATTTCGGCGGGCGTAATGCCGCCAATTTGTATGAAACAGCTGATTTTTTTTTCGCGATTTCGACTTTGTCCCCATAGTAAAAGTTGGTGAGTATGACCTACACATTCACTACGTAGAATTTGAACGGTCGAAAAAAAAACACCCTGTATAACATGGACGTCTAACGCCAGCTCAAAAATGCCCCCAAAAACAAAATTGTTCAATAGGCTACTTGACTCATATCAAATTGAGTGCAAAAAATTATTATTTTCTGTAGTATTTATTGAAAAGATCAATATTTTTCGATTACGATGTATTAAAAGTGTTTGATGGGTACACATTTTTTATTGAAAAATTTGTTTTATTTTTTTTACTTTCGTACTCTAAAAACGGTGTCGGCCATGATGTGACGTCATAAGATCTTAAACTAACTTCATGTCGAATCTTATACGATTGAAATTCGCCATGGACATGTAGGCTTGTAGCTTTACTGTGTCATTGACATAACATAAGTAACATGTCAAATGTTTGTTTTCGGTTTGAGTGACGTCACACCACAGATAATCTAAGCATTAACATGGCTAGTATCGTTTTCGCGCGGTAACGAAAGTTTAAATTTTAAGTTATAATTTTGCGGTTTTCTAGATCGTAAAAAAATATATTTATATTTTTTTTCCGTCAATCAGATATTGATTAATAATATAAGACAAACTTTATAATGGGTCAAGTAGGTAGTCTATTGTGCCAAGATGGGCAGAACATAGCGATTTTCTTAACACTGCGCACATATCGACGCAACATCTTTGACAAATGTTTCTTGACTATAGCCAATCAAAACTTTGATGGACCAATGACAACTATTTTTAAATGGCGGTTTAAGTTTTTGTTTATAGGTTGACATTGACATTCATTACCGTAATGCACTGAAGAAGGGGTGATACTTCAACCAAAATTAAGGACCGTTTTTGACAGGCAATGTAGTATGGCGTGCGGCTTCCATGTTTTATTTGTTCGTAGTTAATAGTACATAGATTACAATCTTAGTATTAGTAATTGTCGTACAAAACTCTTTAGAGTTTGACGCAATAAAGCTAGCATGATTTGTCCATTCCAATTGCTTACCCTATTTTCATAGTAAAAGGCCATAGCTACATGCTGGTCATGTGCCACGATGATATTCATGGACGATTTCATTTGAATAATGACCCGACGTTGCTGTGATTAATAGTAGATATTTGAATATAATGAAGACGCAAACATAATCGAGTTAGTGAGATATCGATTTATCAAGTTACAACGAAACCACTGTTTCTAAATCTATTAAAACATTTTTATAAAACGTTCACAACTCACGTTGATAGTTTTAAACGAATTAAAAAAAAATGAGGCAGTTATCAATTCGACGATATCTTTTTTTTATAAGAAAAATGCAATCAGGAAGCTATAATCTATTTCCTAATAATAATGGGAACATCTGGGTAGCACAATTTTACGCATTAGCATTTTAGCATTGCATTAGACTAGACCTAGTTAAAGCTTATTTACCTAGCTCAAATTGAATGTATTTATTAGAAATTATAATTCATAAATTCAACCAAAGAAGCTTTGTTAGTAAGGTCATTATTGCTTGACTGAGAAAATTGGAAAACATCCAATCTTTGCAGAAAGAACTTGATACCCAACTCAGCGTAAACATTTTTTGTGATGTGTGACATACAAATTAGTATCCAATGTTTTTTCAAAAAAGATGTTTTAGCATTTAACTGCCATATTTAACCTAATGTTAGTGACATCTATACAAAAAGAACGGACACCGCCATGTAGGTATACCTCACACCAAATGAGAAGTAGACTGTTTAATTCGGATAGATGAATGCACCTATTTTATTTCGTCTTGTGCATGCTATACAATGCATGCCACATTACAAAATCGATTTTTTGAAAGATGTAGCCGTATTACTAGAAAATGTAGTTACTTTTACCAAAAAAACTCTATTTTGAGATGTGGCCGTACAGCAGGTACCTACACGACGATTTCACACTGAAACTATTTTTAAAATAACTCGTCGCACTAAATGGATAGTCATTTGTTTCGTCACATTATGCATTAGCATAACACCTAATGGGTTGAACAAATGAATGGGTCTAGACGGTATGATCTATTGAATGAATGGCGAACTGGTTTCGTTTGGCAAAAGGTTTATATCGAGAGCGTTGAACCGGTGTACGCACGTGAAAATGAAAGTCGACAATGCGTAAAAGGGTTGAACTTGTTGCAAAGTTTTGGCAATTTGGTTTGTTAATATCCAATATCAATCATTATTTTGCTGCGTGTAATGTGTTTATATTATTTAGGCGTCTGTTCTACCATTTTACTTATGGAAATTACGTTAATGATGGTGGTTGTTTACTATAAGTAGGTACTCTACTCGTATGGATTTGGACACTTTAATTCTACAATGAAAATCAATTTAATAGTAAGACACAATTACTAAAAAATATTTCGTCGCATTGTTAACTTCCAAATTTGTTTGTAGTCGATTAATAAAGCCACTTGTTGCATTTATGTGAGGGATGCTGCGGATTTTTTTCCTTACAATGCCAGATAAATAATGAAATTTTGTCGCAATATAGGTATGATAACGATACTATATTCAACCTTTGAATTTAAACTCTCGTGAGACACAATAATTATAATTATAAGCTTATGTCTATTTAGTCACGCGCGACATGTTTCGGAGGGCCTAGGTCTCCATTTTCAAGCACTGAGCCCGCGTTCATGCCTCGCTCACAAACATGTCGCGAGTAGTGACTAAATACAAGGGAGTTTAACCGTTTAATTATATTTATGTTTTTTTTTTTATACCACGTCGGTGGCAAACAAGCATACGGCCCGCCTGATGGAAAGCAGTCACCGTAGCCTATGGGCGCTTGCAACCCCAGGGGTGTCACATGCGCGTTGCCGACCCAATAAGAACTTGTACACTCCTCTTTTGAAGAACCCCATACTGTAGTCCAACGGGAAAACCTCGGCAGGGAGCTCATTCCACAGACGGACCGTCCGCGGGAGGAAGTTCCTCTGAAACCGCACGGTGCGCAACCATTTAGGTTGCAAGGTGTGAGGATGAGCGCCCAGTCGGTGGCGAGCGGTGCGATGATGAAAAGTGGACGTTGGCATCATGTCGAACAGTTCTTCAGAGCACAACCCATTGTACAGACGATAGAACACACATAAGGAGGCGAAGTCTCTCCTTAGACTTAAGGGTTCAATACCGCCTGTGAGTCTGGGATCGTCGACTATTCGGACAGCTCGTCTCTGAACCGAGTCAAAGTTAAGTATGTTCAACCTATTGTTACATAAGTTATGTTACCTAATTAGGTACAACGAATACATCTATTTACATACCCATACGTATAAGTCTGATCGATTCATCGAATAATCAATCTTTAAAATATTTTAAATATTTTTTAACCCTTAATTCGACAACGTCCAAAATACTGGACATAATCTTTTACCTACCTTTTGTTTTTAAGGAGGTTTGAACACACAGCCCTCCTTTTTTTCTGTCGAATAAAGGATTACTTAAGTGTAAACCCTAAAAAACATGTATAATAAATATTAAACTACAACTGAAATACATGGCACTGTACCCTAACACAAACGGTCAGAAAGCATGCGTGCCTTTGTTTACACTTTCTCCCATCGATTGACACCACGTCAATTACTGTTACTGGTGTTACAGTGCGCCCACGCACATGCCGCCCGATTCCGGATACAGATTTTGTAACACACATACATCATGATTCGGCCGTTGGCTGTAGTAACGTAATAAGTTCTTCTAATTTGGGATGTTTAAAATGTTTCAAGATTGTACGAGATAATCAATCTTAAACGGGTATGTGCTACGCCGTAGCGCTTTCAATACATTTACAAGCAATATAAGCATAGGTATGGAATCAATTTCAAAGATCTTCTGTTTTATGTAGAAACGTATAATGCCATTGACATTTATTTTGTATTATCTCATTTATCTCGTACGACATTATTTGTAGCTGTCACCGTACTAAATGAATGGGAGCCTTTATTCTTAATATTTTGGTATCAGTACTATGTACAGTATGTACCGTACAATTATTTAAAAAAAGTCGTCAGTGTAATTTTACTCAAGTCATTAGGTAGCGCATTTTTGATATTTTCTGATATCTGTTACATTTTATGAAATAATTGTCTATACCTGCTTATCAATCATTATACACACTCATTATAGTAATTATTTTACAGGGTGTAAGACGAGAAAACCGAATAATTTCATCAGCGTTTTGCTGAGCTCGTAAAAGGCAAAAAAAATACATGACTCCAGATCGTTATTCGGTTTCTTTATCTTACACCGCATACTTATGTTTCTTAAATGTTACAGGGACAACATAATTATATACAGGGACGTCACAAAATATTGTCCGTGTAACTTTTAACATCATACATATAATAATCAATATTGCCCTGTAATGTAATAATTACAAAGTAAATCGAGATATAAAACCATAATGTAGCTAATTTTCACTTGGCTAAGTACATGTATTACTTACATAATGCAGAGATACACGTAGGAATCCGTCAAAAACGAGCATTCACAAAGAACGTCACGAAAGTCACGTCAATGTCAACTTGTCACGGTCAAGAGTTAAGAACGTGACAGACCGCGGGCGGTCAATGACATTTTAGGCTTTACTCTTGCTTTCGCTGAAACTTTTACTCCTGCGTTCCATTTTAGCGATTTAAACTATTACCGCACTTATCGGTTGTTATGGGTGCTAAATAAACGTGTGGTGAAGTCCACTTTCACCGATGTTCTCGTGATTTGGCTGTTCACTTACTCACGACTCAGTCGGCACCTGGAAGCTTACACTGACTGAATGTTATACTTGTTATACAATAAGTATTGATATTTTATTACAAACTGACAGAATAAGATGCGTTTTTGTTGTAAGCGCAGGTAATTAATTACTGTCCCCGCGCTGGGCTAACTTAAACATCCCGTAGAGATATTTTTAGAACCTTTTTAGCAAAAAATCTCTTGGTACTATAAATACGTTAAAACATATAAATTAGTGTACAAGTAAATGCAAACAAATATCTTTCGTACATCAAACACGTAATTTACAGCTTGATAAGACTATTTCGCAATTCCAATTATTCCATATCGCCGACAAAATATGGTTCCAGAATCAGAAAAACTAATCAATGATAAGTTGTAATTGCACTAAAAACAATCCCTCAGCATTCATTCACATGAAATCCTAGGAAACTCTTACAGTTACGGCGTTAATTGTCAGCAAACAATGGTGCGGGAGCGCTGGGAAGAGCCGTAAACCCACATACCCAGACCTGTTGGCACACATTGTACGACCTAGCAAACACCAACTTTTAATTGGGTGACTTTGTGATGACGGAAACGCAGAATTCGTATAAGATCAATGCGGGTAAGACCGTCTATCAGGAAAGTCCGTCTACCAAGTGATTTCCGATCCTAATTGAACAGTATAGTCAAAGTCAAAGTCAAATGATGCTTTATTCAAATTGGAATAGCAACAATCTCTTTTGAATGGTCGAAGTTACATAAAATTAAAACTACTTCCGGTTCTAACCCTACACCACTGACCCCGAGAAGAACCGGTAAGACGAGACGCATATGACGGACTTTCCTTCAAAATGCTGCCGGACTTAGCCGCACTGACCTTACGATGTTGTTATTGTGTTATGCCGAGTGTTCACAGCAGCAGGAGCAAAAATTTGGTCTTAGCTGAGCATGTACTTGAGGGTCAAAATATCCGACGAAGTGACATGCCATACACGTGAACAAAGTTCGAGCAATTTGCCAGATCTCTGTTATGGCGATGGCGTACAAAACAACCTAAGCAGATTTTTATGTTTCGATACCATTTAACAAGGATCATAAGACTTTCAGTTTAAAATCAAATGAGCACCATTATATTTCACAATCTTTTAAAATGTATACAGCTATTCACGTAGTTGCCACTTGTGGCTTATTACATACTATTATTATATACTCGTAAGTAATTTTTTTGGTTGTGCCTCCGCCAGAAGTGGAAAAAATATAAGACAAAAAATTCAAGGATATGAATCTGTAAAAAAAAGCATTATTTTTCCATTTCTTTCATGGTCTTTAATTGTGAATTATTTGGTTACTCTCGTTTACTTGGCTTAGCGAATATCACATTTTCAAAATAACCATGGTTTTTATTTTCGTAAATAAGTCTAAAACAAAAGAAAATCTGGGTGGATATTACGCATACAGTGTTCTTAGGGCCACTACAGCTCAAATTACAATCAAATCCCTTGCGGGGGGCAATCTTCTCAGGTTAGCCTGTTAGACACTTTGAAAGATGACACTTTAGTTAAGAAAATTATTACTTCCTTATAAAGACATCATAAAAACAATAAATAACATCTAACAAAAATATGTTCGTGCATGTTTTGCAATGAAAGTGAACGTTTCCCACGAGTTCATTTCAAAAGCGAGGCGGACGTTACTTTGAACCTTCGCTTACACCTTCATTAAAACATAATATGGAGGTTCAATAAAAATTTACATTTTACTTTACCGAGAAGACACGGACTTACAACATCAACATGATGTGGACGTATCTAAGCCCCAAATAGACAATTAGACATCGCTCATCAAACTTATCGTACACTAATCTTAACGTAGCGTCGCTTAGTCACGCTCAAATTCACAATCAGAATACCTACTCAACGAAACAAAGTGGTCAAGATGCAAATGACGTACGTAAAATAAATCAATGTTTCAATAGTGAGTGGTAAGTAAGAGTAGTCAAAAACGAAAGTAGAATCGATCTAAAATCGGCACCACCGAAACATCGGCTGGGATTGTGGTCAGTCGGTCGGTAACTTTCACCAACGACTAATTAGCGATCAACTTGATGTTTACACGGCCACCACGTCGATATCGAGATACACATGTGTATCGACACATCGATATATATTAGTCATCTATAACCAGATAAAAGAGGAATGTCGGATTAGATTTGATGAGTAATTACGTCAACCGGTCCGAGATTAGGCAAGTGTAGTTCGTTATTTTAATTACGATTAAATTGGGTGAAAACTATGATATCCGTGTAGGTGGGAATAGGTACGTGTTTCGATTGAATGATGTTTCTACTTCTTGCTTCGTTGCTCATTGAATTACTTTGTGTATTTTAAACTATCAACCGTAGATACATGTATAGTGAAGTTTTAAATATAATTGACTAATCGACATAACTTCCCTATAAAACTTTCGAAAATATAGCTTTTGGTAACATTGAACGCGACGCCTTTGCGTCTGGGGCAAAAAATCCGTGCCATGGTAATGCGTAACGTCAATTCGTGTTTCTGAATCTACACTGTAGGCCAAGATGACGCCGCCGGATATTGAACATCGCGTGTGAAGCCGAAATGAATAATGACTTCGTTATGTCACTTTACACAAAAACGTATGCTACATAATTACTATGATCACGATATTATGATGCAAATTGCAATTGTGGCCTATGGACGTCTGCAAAATTGTTGCTTGACATCAGATAAATCATGATTTGTATAAATGCTGCATTCTGGCTTAGGACAGTCATCGACATATTATATAAAGAAAAAAAATACCAAAAGGAAAATAGCTTATATATGGCACATAGAATGCTGCAGCCACGCCACTTGTCGTATCGTAGTACTATAACGTAATCTTGATAACAATAACAAATAGCAGAACTTGAAAGTCACTGGGAAGTTCCATTCTGGTCATTCAACAGTTTACACTTCATAAGTGAAAACTCTTGTAATACATGTACATAAATAAATATCAATAAAAGGAGTTTTCCAATTCACTAAACACGGAGTAACTTCATGTAACTGCAGTATATCTTCAGTCTCTTCTGTTCCTGGCATTTACCAGGTCTTGAATCCTAGCTCTTCCTGTTGTCTTTTGCTAGTTTATCATAGGGTAAAATATTTTTATCTTCTAGCGATACCTTTCTTAGAATACCTACTCCTAAGAACTCCAGACAGTATTGTCGTCATTTTTATTTCTATATTAAAATTATCAGACTTAACCATAAATTCGCGTTTCCCTCTTACTATATTATAGTGGAATCTTTCCTTTCGATCATTCTATTGTTTTGTGTTTTAAAGTTACGAAGTCAGAGCACATGAAATAACGTAGGTATCCATAAAAGTGACCAGTTCTACAAAAAGCTTTCTAACGATATCCGTAATCGCCAGAGCTCATTGAGAAGCGAGTTGCATCGATAAATTTATCGGCTGCCGACTGACGTGTTTATGTGGAGTAAGTGCGAGATAATTACCAAGTTGTGATTAATGAATGTAATTCTGCGTAATAATAAGAATAATTCGTCGCATTTTACATCTAACAAAGGAAATAAATTTACAGAAACGTCGAGTAGGTAATTGATTATCTATTACGAGTATATGGTTACAAAACTTTAAAGCTTTAATTAAGTACCCTACTACTAAAGCTATCTATAGTCACGCCATTAAAAAACTAGGAAGCCTAATGCCTTCGGAAAGTATTAAGTTTGACACAGTACTTTATTGCTTAGATGTTGTATTAACGGTTTTTGATAAGACGATTTTACATCTCTTTGTAGACAACTAGGTGTGCAGCTTCATTATTTATCACATACATAAACAGCACAATAACAAACACATACGAGTACAACATATGCAACTTTATCTTTCCCATATTCCACGAAACACTAATTATCATATTCAAAGATTCACCAACACCCCACGTGTGAAACTATCAAACAAAAGACCATTTGTATATGTCAATTAGACGCAGGCGTGTACTTCGGAGCAGCTTTCCCTTCGGCTATGTGATCGGCTTTTGATTGTGATAAGCGAAATTTAATTGAATTACTTAGAAGCCAAGAAAACAGAAAGCGCTTAAATTATTGTAATTTTATTGCATTGTGTTTCGATTGCAACAGAAAGATAAGAAGTGTAAGCATTTTTGCCTGAAATAGGATGTTCCAGAAAGAGTATAAAGCCTGATTTTTATATTATCATTAGATATGAAGCAATTCTAAGACTAGAAATTAGTTTTGTCTTTCCTTAATCAATTTCTATAAATTCTAGGATCACGTCATGGCTCGTGGCACAAAGTATTTCTGCTCGTGGTGTTTGTTTTTCATTGACTTTGGTTTTAACCGCTACCTACATTCTATTACACCAATATACTGGTATATTTTTGAACTAAACATTGTTCTTGTTGAGAAAGACCAATGCTTAATCGCCCTTTCTCTAAAAAGAGTTGAAAAATGAATAAAGTTCGATACAAGAATTTCATTACACGCATTTTACGAATCGGTTTTGTAATTAAATCTTTCACGTCAGATTTCGCCGAAACATTAGTTTAATATAAATTTAAAATAAATATCTTGGGAAATCCTTCACAAATCGACCTAGTCCCACGGTAAGCTCAATTAAGGCCTGCGATGTGGATAGTAAGTGAATTATATATATATATATATATATATAATAGATAGTTAGACAGCCACGACCAAGGAAGAAATATTAGTAATACCTAAATAATTAGAAATAATGTCCTTGCCTCAGAGCTTTCGAACCCAGAACCTCCAACTTCGTAGGCAGGGACACTACCAACTAGGCTACGGAGGCTGACGAACACAATCCTAAACAGATAACCTATTATACCGTGTGTAAATCTAATATGGGCGATAAATGAAACCAGGCATAGGATTCATTTATATAATCATGGATTACGAGTTTTTTGTTTTAAGTTACACTTAACTATAGCCCCACAGATTTTTTTAATGATTTTTGGAGCATCAAAGTAGGTACAAACATTTGTTATTATTGATATGACAGTTATGTCATCTGCTTTTCAAATTAGGTGTCATCAACCAGTGTTTAACTTGAACGTGTTGCTCTACATTGCGCGCCGCATTTATTTCGTACGGATAATTTTGTTGCTCTCATTTTAAGTATAGGTTATCTAAATGTACCTACGGTAAGAACTACGCCCGTATTAGACGTACACCCTGCATTGTTTATAAACTATCGACATACTTGACACGCGTTGGCAACTTGCTAAAATACGGTATCTGTCACATCATTTTTGCAAAGCGTTTAACAGCAAAAATTTTACGGCCGACACGCCGGACACAAGCGTGGCATTCCAATTTCGTACTTCAAAAGGTCCGGCTACATATCGTGTGCAAAATTAAAAACACTTTCGCTCAACGTCGGGGAACCTGTTTCGTAAGCTCACAACGGTTTTGGACTACGATAAATTACAAAAACATGCTCATAGTTTGTAAAACTTATCGTTGAGGACGTCAACGTCCTCAACGATAAGTTTTACAAACTATGAGTAAAGTAGGGGCATCGTAAAAAGTCGTTTTTGACGTTTGTTTGCACATGAAGTTCTGTAAATGTTCACAGTTAGTACAATGGAGCAAATGTCAAACTTCATTGTTGCCTGTACGGAATAGTGATGTTACTACTGTTGCTGCAATCTACCGATACGTGAATCGAAATAAATAAGTAAACCTTTTTTATGTTATGATGACGTTATTTTTTAAACCTATTTAAAAATATAATTACAGTGGAAACTGGATAAGTGGAGTCGCAAGGTACCGACTATTTAGTTCCGCTTATCCAGGTTTTCCACATATCCAGTTTTCCACTTATCCAGTCTTCCACTTAACCAGGTTCAAGTAAAACGTAATCCCACTTACAGAGGCTCTCGCTAACAGAGGTTGTGGATGCTATGAATTTTGCTTATGGAGGTCACGTCCTATCCGTCCTATAAAACATCCTACCTAAATGCGACTTTACGTCATTATGACGTCACCGGCACTAAAGTTTCGCTGCCTGCTAATGATTCTAAGTAAGATTACCAAACACTTTTTTAATTCGGATAACCTAACACTTTCTTAATTAAACTTTTTTAATGGCAAGTACCAGATCTAACGCCCTTTCGCACTTGACTGAAAATTTTACGACGGTAAAATCGAGCGTTTCACAACACTATTCTGAGCTGTCAAAAACGACTTCTTCCGATGCCCCTACTTTAGTGCGTATTTTTTGTAAACGTATCACGCGCGCATTTCTATTAGACCTTAATTTTAAGATTGTACTTGCTTGTGAAAATTGAAACGTTTGTCGGCATGGGTACCATTTAAGTAAGTTATAATACGATAGATACGATTACATTTTATGATTTTACTTAAAAACTTTCGTGAGAAATGTTAGGTACAGTCAAGTGCAAAAATATGTATAGAAAAAATCCTCTTAAAAATATATTACGATGTTCTTATTACACAGAATTAAAGTGCACTGGAACACAATATTTTTGAGCATTTATATACACCTTATATTTTACCTTTGTCTGTATTCTAACGCCAATTACGTAACATCTAAATTCATTTTCTTTATACTTCGTGTAAATACTTAATGTCTTCATTCATGAAAAAGACAAATAGATACAATGCAGACGAACACACATAATTATAAAAGTGAAATTATAAATTGTGGATTTGTCATATGTATGACCATGTGGTCTAAGCCGGTGAATACGAAACTCTTCAGTTTATTTTATAATTTTCCCTAGTTTGCATGGGTACCCTTCACTCCTTTGGGGTTAGTTTAAAATACATTTTTAGGGCTCCGTAGCTAAAATGGCAAAACAGAACCCTTATATATTCGTCACGGCTGTCTGTCGTAGTCTATTTATTCGGGAACTAAAAATCATTTTTTTATACGTATAAGAGTGTGGATCAATAGAAAAGACTTAAAATTATACAGTCAACTAAGTAACTCCAATTTAAGTGTGTTGACTTAATAATAATTAACAAGGTATCTTGATAACTTCAATATTTTTGTAATTATTAACTGAAATAAGCAATACTTCTCATGAAAGTAAGGAACGAAAGGTTAAAGCCCGATGAATTCATTTTATTTACAGCGGGTAATGTAAATAAAATTAACTCATCGCGCGTGGGGACAAAGGCAGTCAAAGTTTTTTAACGAGCCACAATATAATATTTTCAATACGGTTGATTGACAGTCAGTATTCCACTCCAATTAGCATGATTGACAATAAAAAAAACACCGCCATTGATGTCTTTACGTGTGACGGCGACTACTTTTTATATTCGTTGTTGTCGTCTGTCAGATTTTTTTTTATATGAGCCTTTCTAAGTAATCAATTGCGTCGAGGGAGATGAATGGAAACGGACATCTTCATACCGGTACCAATTTATTTTTGTCATCACATCGCTACATTGACCGGATATGTGAGTGTAAATACAATACAGTGATTAACCTAAGTCGTTCTGTAACATGTACTTTTACTTTCATTTTCGGTATCTAATCTTGTTATGAAAGTAATTTGTAGATTATAGACCGCTGGTTTAAATTATGCGTTTCAAATTAAATATCATTCAATGAAATAAATTTGCAAGATAGAGAAAAACATAGGTAAGTATGTACATTACATATTATTTAGAAGAGGAATATTGTGATGTTTAGGTCAATTTGAGGATTAAGAAAAAAAATTATTACGCGTTTTTTGGTTTTTCTATTTCGTATCGTGTAAATGGATTCCACAAAACTTTAACTTTAAAATAAATTAATTATAAGCTGTAAGAATCAGAACCGATCGATCATTCGGCGCGGGCGGCGGCGGGGTAGACGAGAAACTACCCTCATTGGCGGCATCATCATCAATGTCAAAGAAAGGGCGGGTTGACACTACATTCACTAGGTACATCATCCGATGAGGGTTCGTCCACATTGGCCAACGATGCAATGCCCAAGACAGTTTTCCAGCTCGGGGGCACACACCATGATGGAGGATGACTCACGAGAACTTTGTGTTTAAAATATAATTGTAACACTTACACTTGGATCATATAATTCATAAGTAAATAAACAGACGTTAAATTGTTTACTTTTATTGCATTTTATTACAGTTACATGCATTTACCCATAAGCGTGATGTATTAAAGAGCGGGGGTGACACTTAACATAATTTCAGGACCGTTTTCGAACGATTTCATCGTCGGGATACTTTATTTATATATACGTATAGGTACATTTATGTTTTATGTAGGTATCTTAGAAATTTATGCAGTGTAATAAACTCTAATCGAAATCCTATTAAAGGGTACCTAGTAATACCCAAATTAAAATAAATAATTTGACTTTAACCAATACCAACAATCTAGAGTAGAGGTTATAAGCATTGGATTAAAAAAATAGAAAAACAAAACAAACATTTACAAAACAACTTTAGGTCGAACTGAGATCTTACTCTTATTTTGGAGTCGGTTAAAAATAGTGTAATGGTGGGAGGAGGTTTTGGGGAGTTCGATATTATTACCCTCAGGAATGTATGGAATATGTTATAAATATCGGGACACTGCCCATGTCATACCACGAAAATAATTATCACATTTGCACGATGGACTAGACAGGTTTTAATTCGAACCTGAGCTCAATTGAGCATGCATGAGAAAGTTTACAACCTGGATCATGCACCGTCCAATATGGAGAACAGGGTGCTTAACCAAGTTGCCAATCGCTAGCACTTCATCGTTAATCGCAGCTAACTGTCTTTGTCGCACTAATATGAAAGAGTGACAGAGAGGGAAAACTACGTTACGCTACTAAGCGCTAGCGATTGGCATCTTGGCTAAGCACCCTGATGTGGCATTGCTGGAGGACTTGGAAGCTAGACTATGTTCAGGATTATTTCAAGAACTTGAGTATATTTCTAGTATTATATAAATATATCTAGGGCCCTCAGTCAATACCAAGCACTTACTGAGTTTCAACTTAACAACCAACATGCCCTCTTCTTTATAGTTATTTATGATTCCCTCGCAATTAAGAAAACTTCAAGGAAGCTTTTAGCTAGCTGAGTTTGTCAATTTTACTCGTATTGATTTCAAATATCTATTAATATAATAAGCGCAAAGCATTCACCCATAAACATGAATCTATTAACACCGATATATGCTGGCTGATGTACCTGGCCATTTGACCTGAGACCTGAACTTTCTCCATACCGTGCTATACTGGTTCTGTTTGGCATTATATGTAGAATTTATGTTTATCTCCGCGTATTGGAATGCGAGTTTGTATGTTACATAGAATAAAGAAGATTAGTTTGTTCGAAAATTTGCAATAATCAATCAATTCTTTCTGAACTAAGAAAAACATGAAATTATGATAATACATGCCAAATAATCATGTAACGATTTTGGCAGCTGCATGCGAAGGGCTTTGTGTGTGTTTCTTTTCGGTACTTAGTTCCAAATTTGTAGGTATCCACCGACTGTATGGTGTAGGTTGGTACTGTGCGCGTGTAATTTAAGTAGGTACCTAATTGTATTTTTTATGTTATAGTTTGTTTTTATATGTGAGAACCTGTAATTGGCTCTGTATTGCTAACTTATATGTAAAGCCTAACAACTTTCTATTTGACCCTGACACAGTGTCGCTACAAACAGTTTACCTATGGCAATAATGTGCATACGTCATGTATAGTCAGCATGGTGTGTATTGGCTTCATGTTGATATTTTTAATACCAAAAAATTGATAACAGAGAATCAAAGCTTTGTAATATTACCCATTCGTTAAATCCGATTCCAAATACTCAATATTTATGTATTGAGTATCTGATGAAGTTTGATCTTCGTCAGATGTTGTGTCGCTTTCAGGACCACCAACCTCGATTATAAATCGTTCGGCCTTTATTCCTATAATCGTCTTCGATTTTGCTCTGCTGCCTGTAAATCCAATGTCTTTTTTCAAAGCGATAAGCAGAGTTTTGATACGTGGTACTTGTTTTCGCACGGCATAAAATTCATGAATTTTATGTCGTATGGCACTTTTATCGAAGTCATCTATATTAATTTTCTTTTTTCGTGGGGCTTTATTTTGTACAGTTGGCAAAGACGCTTAATTTTTATTTTTAGAAATATTTTAAATCGTCGATTTATATACACCTTAAATGAGAAAATAAAATCTATTAAGTTTAATTGTAACAACTAACCAATTCAAATACAACCGCACTATAAAGTGTCAGTACCTGTCATGTCAGTAACCAATTGCAAAACATTTTCCAATGGAATACTATTCAATCCTTCGTCCTTTCTTTGGTTTAAATATTTTATTGTATTTAAGACGATTTTTCTTGCTTCTATTGGTATCTTTTTCGGCATTTTTATGATAAAATCGTTTAAGTCGCGATATATTTTCTTTTTGTTTACATCGGTGACATTCGATGATATTCAACGCCTGATGTCAAACAGTAATCATTGCCAGTAAAATAAATTAGTGTCACTGAAAATCCGCAACATGGCGAGGGTCAAATAGTAAGTTGTTAGGCTTTAGATATGTGTTAAGCTAAGCTGTTGGTTTGCCATGTATGTAAAATAAAATAATATAAGTAGCAAACAGTCAAATCTAACTTTCCAATGGCACGTTTACATTGAATACATAATATTATTCATCCAAAAAATAGTTAACACTTTTATACGCTGTACCAATACTCGTCATTATAGCTTGAGTTGCCATGGATAAGATAAAATGAACTATTAAGGCACTTAAACGATAATAAATGTATGTACGCTTCATGCTTCATATCCCTATTTTGAAAAATTAGCTTATATCTAAATCATTTGCTTAATTTTAAGACAGGCTGACATTTATTAGGACTGTGTGTTAATATTTTCAATGTTCCAATATGTGATATTCAAACTTGTACTGAGGTGCCATCTATTAGGACTGCCAGCAAAAGCACCTGCCACTTACTTGTAAAATGGAGTTGACTAAGAAAATTTTCAATTTTGAGAAATGAAAATTTTGATATTGTCACCCTATAAAACAAATACCTACTATTTAACATTACTTACAAACACCTCTCCCAAAACACATGATACCTAATACTTTATGTTGATTTATAAATTAGCAAAATATCATGATTCAAATAAATATTCTCTGTTAACATGTTACGTATTGGTACTTCCACTTACTGCTAGCATTTCTAGGTGATTGTGCCCTCGCCAATCAATTTTCATAGAATTATATTGTCAAAGGCCATTCTATACTAAACTCAGATCTCACACTACTTTCCATTTTTATTGACGACCACTGTTCAACAAAGGTGAGATCCCAAGATTAAGAAATTAATTAGACACCTACATACTTATACTATTTTCTCACGCAGGCTCAAAAACTTGTCTCTATACATAATAGCCTATTTGGATGGGACTTTTACTTTGTAATCACAGTAAGCAAAAAACCGTCTCGGGAGAACAATGTTATGGCATTTTATAGTCAGATACGACATTGTACTTTTGAGCGAAATAAGTTGAGAACTTGACTCGTGAATAAATGACTGCATTGACATAGTCATCATTAACGTGCCCTCATACAGTTGCACTGGTTTAATTAATGTATAGACTTTGTGATGAATGAAATATAGGTACTCTGGCCAACCTTGTTAATAGAAAAAGGCGGTAAATTCAAAACCAACTTTTCGCACCTACAGGGGTGTTAGGGTGCGGCTCCAGTGACGCGGAGCGGAGCGGAGCTGTGCAAAATTGACCAATTACATGAAACGTCGGCAAATGAGTCTCATTGGCCGAGCTCCCACAGCTCCGCTCCGCTCCGCGTCAGTGGAGCCGCATCCTTACCATGACGTACTCTAATATGACTCAGTTTAGGTTCAGGGAAAGGGACAGTAATATACGACTCGTATAGCCTTGTCCCGTTCTGAACATAGCTATATATAATAATATAATATATGATAATATAGTATTATCTTATTTATTATATATAGCCTTGTCCCGTTCTGAACCTAAGCTGAACTTCATTAGTACATCATGGCAACCCCCCAGTTCTTGAATTATTTTCCTACTTACAAGCCGATTGGCCATAATATAAAATTAAATGCTTGATAGATTAAATAGTGCTGCAGAAATTCTATCGGTTTTGTTTCAGTAGTAACTTTTATTTGTTTTATAGCTTGTTACACATACTTTACTTATCATTACCAATTACAAAGCCTCACTAGAGAACTATTATTATAGTTGTTTATAATCACTTTGCTACTGCACTGGGGATTGATTATCGCTTTTATCAACAGACTTTAAATAAAATAAGTAAAAAAGTTTTAAGTTAAACGGTAAAAATGCACCAAAAACTAGAAAATAAAAATTTGTTATGACTAACCGTAGATGCAACTTTCTGTAGATTACTCACGTGAAACTATTATCACTGTAGTTTTCCCAAGTCGGATGCTGAAAGCCACGTTTAGCCTCTATGTCAGTGGATTAAGCGTTACCTAATCGGAAAATTTTACCAAACTGAAATAAAAACGTGGGGCGTACGCAATTGTGATTAAGTCACTTGTTCTGGTCTTGATAAAAGCTATTTACCTCTCTGTGGAAGTCATGGAACAGATGGATGATTAATTGGAATATTAAAGCTACAATTACATATTTTGAACTTGTATGTTTCTTGAAAGAAACATACAAGTTCATTAGGGCGTTATTATGAAGAAATCTTCATAATAACGCCCCACGTTTTTATTTTAGTTTAGTAAAAGTTTCCGATTAGATAATGCTTAATCCACTGACATAGAGGCTAAACGTGGCTTTCAGCATCGGACTTGGGAAAACTACAGTGATAATAGTTTCACGTGAGTAATCTACAGAAAGTTGCATCTACGGTTAGTCATAACAAATTTTTATTTTCTAGTTTTTGGTGCAATAAAAACCGTTTAACTTAAAACTTTTTTACTTATTTTATTTTCAAGTTTTTAGTGCAATTGTTAAGTTAATTTCCGATACTATACCGATGTTGTTTGTAATATGTAATACAATTATGCATGCTAAGCAGCGTTTATACTTTCGCGCTTTCATCACGAATCACGACACACATGTAAACGTAATGGACATTATTTTATGTGTAACGGGAGGCGAATCCCTGCTGAATAGATATTTTTAGAAATCCGACAGCATTTTTTTAAATTTAATATCTCGATTGACCAATAAAAACCAAAGGCTCGGCGTGGTTAATGTAAGGTTGAATGCCCGAAGTATCTCAAATGGACGTGTTATTCATACAATAAGATGAACATACCTTAGATAAGATAACAGAGATCTGACAATAAGGATTATATCAATCAATTTGGTTTATTGAGAATTTCAACTTTAAATTTTTAGACAAGTCGAATTTCGAGACTATAAAATATAAAGTCATTCTCTGAGTCGACCAACCGGAGGACCGCAGGTCTGACGCGAACCGAGGGCCTAAAGGGTCAATCCATGCAATCTATCAACCGGAGGGCCATAGGCCCGACGGCACTATGGCACGCACTACGTGAATCACTCACACTCACGGTCTCTCACACTCTCTGTATATCAACTGGAGGACCGCAGGTCCGAGTGCACGTCCTACGCAAACCACCTGCGCTGTCAGCCTATCAACCGGAGGGCTGCAGGCCCGACAGCTGGCCCTACACGATTCACTCACGCTGTCACTCTATCAGCTGGAGGGCCGCAGGCCCGACGGCTAGCCCTAAGTGATTCACTCACGCTGTCACTCTATCAGCTGGAGGGCCGCAGGCCCGACGGCTTGCCCTACGCGAACCGCTCACGCTGTCACTCTATCAGCTGGAGGGCCGCAGGCCCGACGGCTCGCCCTACGCGAACCACTCACGTTGTCACTCTATCAGCTGGAGGGCCGCAGGCCCGAAGGCTAGCCCTAAGCGATTCACTCACGATGTCACTCTATCAGCTGGAGGGCCGCAGGCCCAACGGCTTGCCCTACGCGAACCACTCACGCTGTCACTCTATCAGCTGGAGGGCCGCAGGCCTGACGGCTCGCCCTACGTGAACCACTCACGCTGTCACTCTATCAGCTGGAGGGCCGCAGGCCCGACGACCCGCCCTTCGCGAACCACTCACGCTGTCACTCTATTAGCTGGAGGGCCGCAGGCCCGACGGCTCGCGCTACGCGAACCACTCACGATGTCACTCTATCAGCTGGAGGGCCGCAGGCCCGACGGCTCGCCCTTCGCGATTCACTCACGCTGTCACTCTATCAGCTGGAGGGCCGCAGGCCCGATGGCTCGACCTTCGCGATTCACTCACGCTGTCACTCTATCGGCTCTTCTATACGATCCACTTACACTGTCACTCTATCAGATGGAGGGCCGCAGGCCCGACGGCTCGCCCTACGCGATTCACTTACGCTGTCACTCTATCAGCTGGAGGCCCGTAGGCCCGACGGATCGCTCTACGCGAACCACTCACGCTGTCACTCTATCAGCTGGAGGGCCGCAGGTCCGACGGCCCGCCTTACGCAAACCACTCACGCTGTGAGTCTATCAGCCGGAGGGGCGCAGGCCCGACGGCTCGCCCTACGCGATTCACTCACGCTGTCACTCTATCAGCCGGAGGGCCGCAGCAATGACATACGGTACTAAACCGTGGTCGCTGCACAATGGGCCTCATAAGAAGGCTCAAAGTCACCCAAAGGGCAATGGAGAGGCCTATGCCTATGCTAAGAGTCTCTCCGCGAGATCGGATTACAAATGACACCATCTGCAGCAGAACCAAAGTAACCGATATAGCTCTTCGAATCGCTAAACTGAAGTGGGCGGGGCTCGTCGCGCGTGGATTGCGTGGAACCGATGGCCGTTGGATTGGTAAGGTTCTCGAGTGGCGGTCATGTACCGGAAGGCGCAGCGTGGGTAGGCCCCCCACAAGGTGGACTTATGACCTGGTGAAGGTCGCTGGATGCGGGTGGCACAGGGCCGGTCCTTGTGGCAATCTTTGGGGGACCTATATTCACCAGTGAACGTCTTTCAGCTGATATGATGATGATGATGATAATTAGATCCGTATGTTTCTACCAAATATCTAAAGCATTACTGCAAAATCTACATATCGCTAAACCTAGCGGTTGTGGCATGCAGTAACACTGGAGTATCAGATTTGAGGAGTTGGATGTTAGTATTAAATTCGCATGTTTCTACTTAATATCTGAAGAACTTCTTTAAAATCAAGATATCGATAAAAGATAAACCTTTTGGTTATTGTAGGCAGTACTGCAGCATCAGGATTGAGGAGTTGGAAGTCAAGATCAGGCTGTTAGTATTTGATTATGCTAAACATGCTATACTTTCATTTTCACATGTCTAACACTCTCGGTTAAGGTAAGCAGTACGTCTGCAGCATCAGGCTTTGAGGATACAAGGATACAAATATTATAATATTGTATTGTCATGGGGACTTCTCCTTCCCAACGTCTCATCTCGATGTTACTCATCTAATAATATACATTGTCACCACCCCAAATACTCCCGTGGGTGTCGTAAGAGTCGACTAAGGGACAAAAATATCAATGAATATTCGTTTATAGAAGAGTTTAGACATCCAACTTGCTTGCTTGCATGCTTGCCCATCAGCGTGGCGATTAAGGACATTTTCCTTCTAATGAGTCTTTAAGCATAATTAATAGTAGAGGACTACGCCCAGCAGTGGACTGAGAGAGGCTGATTGAATGAAGATAATTATAAAAGGAAAAGCTACAATGTAGTCTTTTACCATGTCAAAACCAGATATGGGATATACACATGGTAATGGGCTATTCATTTATTACGTAAGACTATTTTTTCTAGTTTTTGACCCCTTCCCCTTTCCCCTATTATAAGAAAAAAATAGGCCAACCCCACTCGCAGGGGTGTTCAATGTCAATTAGGTAACCATACGACTCACTAGAAAAAATATCAATATAAACATTTTTCCTTAAAAAATCTATAGGTAGTCTCAATGGACTACCCAAACCTTCCATTCAAAATGACGAAAATTGAAAATTTTCATATAAAATTTGACATAAGAAAAGGCTCCCTATTGGTTCAATTGTATTAATTTAAATTTGTACACATTATCAAAGAAAAATTAAAAAAAACCGGCTAAGTGCGAGTCGGACTCGCGCGCGAAGGGTTCCGTACCATTATCAATTTATTATTAGAAAAATTCAGTTAAATCAACCTACCTCAAAAACTATAGGATATAATTTAATCAAACCAGAAATCGTTGATAGAGTTTATTAATGTGCATAACATATATTTTTTTTAGAATTTTATATCGCGTAGTTTATAAAATAGAGGGGGGGGACACATTTTGAGACTTTGAGAGCTGATATCTCGAAAACGATTCGCTTAAATAAAAATGAGATTAATAAACCTTCATATCATTTTCAAAGACCTTTCTATTAATACCCCACACGATTATATACAACTAAAAAAAATTTTCTATCCCTCAGTTACATGTATGGAGGGCCCCCACCCCAATGGTTTTTTTTACAATTTTGAATCATAATCCTGTAGCGGTTCATACAACACATATGTTTGCCAAATTTCGTTACTGTAGCATTTATAGTTTCCGAGTAAATCGGCTGTGACAGACGGACAGACGGACAGACGGACAGACGGACATGACGAATCTATAAGGGTTCCGTTTTTGCCATTTTGGCTACGGAACCCTAAAAAGGCGATAATTCAAATAAAAACGGCATAATTGATACAGTTTCCTAGAATCCAGAAACTTTCAGCATGACCTATGTACTTTGGTTTTAATCGTTCATCTTAAAATCATACATTTGTGATCTTACGTAAGCACTATCAAGACTTCCACCCCCTTTAAAAAAAAATAAGTCACGGCCGGCCCCCCTCCCCGTGGATATTCTTTGATGGTGGGCAGCAGCGTCATCATAGTGAACACATTACTCCGATCGCCAATCAGCCTGCCCAGCCTTGGGCATATGGGCATTTAGGTAGTTACTCGTACCTCCCAATGCGTGTATACGCACAGTTAATAGGAGAAACCTACGTCCAGCAGTGGACTGAGATAGGCTGATGATGTGATGTGTGTATTAGGAAGAAAGAGATATAATAAAATTTAAGTAGCGCCGCCTAATAATCCGTGTAATTGGTTCTATAAATCTTTCCTAAACGGGGAAAGTGTACAAAAACTAAGGGACAATCCTTGATATTGAAGCCGGAGACGAGTTTCACCTATTAAACTAACGATTAAATGGCGATTAAATAAATGCCGACGAGACAACCGTAGACGCGCGGACGTTTCCTGTTTACCACTCGTTTGTAGGGAGCCGTGTGAATGTAGTCCATCTGCTTACTGTGACCTCCTTGTTGGAGGTGCTAGGTTTCCGGAATTATGACGCGTCTCCGTGGCCGATGCACTACTGGATCGGATGGTGAGTCGTGTTTTTCTTCTCATTTTGTTTTCTATGCGGA
>JALPQI010014133.1:0-29447 GCA_025490895.1 Thaumatotibia leucotreta
TGTTTTACACTCTTTATGTAGTATTCAACATTTTATGTAACTATTAAAATCATATTTTTGAGTGGAGTATGGAGTAATCCATTAACAAAAAAAATTTAAACTTTTGTATGGAGAAAAAACCGGTATCCGATCCGATCCCAGCTACATACATAGTATAAAACGGGTCTCCCTCGAGATCCCTAACATCGTTTGTCCTAAAATCACTTGCCCGAACTGTTTTGCACTAATGGGCATTAGCCCTATCGATTAGTTGCAATAACACTCATTTTCCATAATGTAATGATTGTCCTAAAATTCACTTGCCCAAATAATTTTTTACCATAACTGTTAAAAACCCTAATGTTATTTTCCATATTCTTCGAAATCCCTAATAACGTTTCACCTCATGTCATTTATCCTAAATGTTGTTGTCCTAAGAGACAGAAGCCCTAGCGATCAATAGCCATACCTAACAATATTTAATCATAATGTCGGTAATGGTTACACAATTTTTTTTTTTAATTTTAGAGAGATATTGGCTCCTAAATAAAATTTGGGGGTGCCTGTCGTGTCGCATAACGTCGATTGTCCTAAAATTTTTTGGCCGAGAATGTTTGGCATAATGTTACATGGCATACTACTTGTTTAGCCTACTTAATTTTGCGCATACACGTTTAAAATACCTACACCATATTTATTCTAATATTGATTACTCGAACGTCGAATGACCTAAAGCATAATAATCCTAATGTTCATTGTAATAAATATTGTTTACCCTACTACTCGAACTGTCAATTTTCACTGCGCCTACTTTTATCATGTCCGAAATTTCATTCAAAAAGGCATTTTAATAACAACATGCAAAACATTAGAACAACAGGGTGAATGATTAAAAAAAATGTTCAAGTAATAAACCAGGGTAAAACCGACGTGGATTGGTTAGGTTTCGAAACTAGGGCGGAGTGAATGGCGTAGTCTTTAAATACTTAAGTATTTTTAATCAATTAATCAATTGTTTACACATCCTCATACTTACAAAGCCAAAAAAAAGGGGGGGGGGCGAAGTCCCCCACCAGGGGGGCTCGGGGGGCGAAGCCCCCCCGCATTAAAAAAGAAATAATCTGAACATCCCCTACCTTAACCTGGATAGGTTCGTTAGGTATCTTTTATCCCTTGGAGCGGAAATAGATGCGCGGGGCTTCGTCGACCGGTTCCCAGGTCCAAATTGCTCACTTAAATTCTTTGCCCCCAAAATCTTTTGATTTTGGGGGCAAAGAATTTAAGTGGCCGAGATATTCGACCACAAATTAAAAAAAAAATTTTGTTCACCAAAACCAAATCATATTTAGGAGCCGATATCTTGGTAATTATCAAGTTAGACAAGTTGTCGATACAAAACATGCTTATTTCTCATGCTTATGTCCTCTATACGATAGCATAAAAAAATACGTGTTATGATGACACCACCCCCATCAAAAAATTTCCCGCGCCCCCTTTGCTATACTCTGACCCGTCAGGTCAGTAGCTTACAGATATAGGATAAACTGCAATAGGCCATACAAAGTTAGGAAATACGATTATTAGGATTATCGATCATTAGGCTTACTGACAATTATGATACAATTATGACTATTATTGCAGATAACGTTAGGATGAATAATTGATATGGAAAATGATGATTAGGATATAACGCATTAGGGAAAACAAAAATCATCCATACGATATTAGGAAAATTAAAGATATGGCATATGAGCGTTAGGACAAATGATCATTCGGACATAAAACGTTAGTGAATGTAAAAATAGGTCAAAAAACGTTAGGGATCCAGATATAGATCCGTACAAAACATAGTCGATCTTTCTGTCTCTATATCACTATTTTAGTGTGATGTTTTTTAATAGATAGAGTGATTCAAGAGAAAGGTTTTAATATCAGTATTGTACTAGGGTGGATCGAATTTTTTTTTTTCGATTTTCAAAATGGGCTAGTTCTAAATCGATGCTCCATAATAAAGTAAATGAAAAACATTATGGTCAATTCTTAATATTCGTACATCTTGTACTGCCCCAAGACCACTGAAAATATGAAAATTATAGACAGATCTAAGTCGGTGTTTAAGGCCATTAAAAGAAAATAAAAATATTCAAATCATCTATTTATTATTAAAAAAGATACAAATAATCTAGTAGTACACATTTCTTGCAATTAACATGACTTTTTATCTTAGAAAATACCTTGGAAAATTGACAAAATTTCGCACGCTTACATTAGTTTGTAATCTCTCTTTGTGTTAAATACCGGCATTATTTTCCGCGATTCTAGCCTAGTCTTTATAACTATTATCAGACGCAGACTACAACTATACACCAGAATTATAGTTATCTTTGCCAAAATGTGGCCCACAGATTACAATATGGTTAATGTTTGACAGGCTTGGGGCAGTATTAAAACTAAGAAATTTAAAAAAATAAGTTAATTTCTTTTTAAAGTAATAAGCAGAGCATCTACTTTTCACTAGCCCATTACGTTTGAAATAAAATAAAAAAAACTCATACAACCGCGATCCACCCTAGTATTGTACCCGTGCGACGCCGAGGCCGGCCAGTCCCTAGTAATATATACAAGGTGTTTTGTTGTTTCTTAGTTGTAATTACGACTTTGATTATCTTGGAGGTAAGTATTCACATACGTACAATCTACATGTGTGTCTTTTGATTTCAGAGGTGAAGTTATTTATCCTTCCGTGAGGTTTAGTATCCCGAGTTTGGACTTTGGGACTGTTAGCCTTGGTAAACTACTATACATATGTACTTACATTAATTTAATATTCTGTGGTTCAATTGGTTTAAAATTAACTTCGCACTATTTACTTTGTTGCAGGAGTACCGAAAACTCTAGAATTTGAAGTTATTAACGAGTCGATTGTAAATCTTAGTGCATCAGTAAAAATTTCATCTGATGGACCGGAAGTGAGCAGCATCACGCTTGTTGACTACGCTTTAGCGGAAATGCCAAAACCAGGAATTCCTAAATGGCCTCGAGAATTTGACATACAACCAGCCAAGATAAACTTGGGCCCTGAATCCAGTATTTCATTGACGGTGCATATTAGACATATTGTTAAAAATAGATATTTTAATAGTTACGTATTATCATTACAGTAGTGTATATATTATACATATTATTATATTATTGGCTATTAAGTTGCCGTCCCATTATTATGCTATTACAGCATAAGGAAGGATAGTAGCATATAATTTAAAAAAAACATGCGTTTAGTATCTTGGATTATGAGCCTAAAAGCTACTAAACAAAACCCACGTTATGAACAAGTGTGTTACAAATTATTGATTAACATAGCTTTCCTGCAGTAACGCAATTAATTCAATTCCAAGCATCTTCACCTTCATCTTACATATTGTATATCCACAGGTCACTCTAACTGCGAATTTGATCCGAGCAAATCAAACATTCCTCGAATTGGAACTAGAGAAATCGCACAGTCCGCCTATTACTTTACCGGTGACGTTCGACGCCAGGGTCCCCGAGATTACTCCCGCACCAGACATCAACTTGCGAGCATGTTTCTTAGATTATCCTTATCAATTTGAAATACAAATTGAAGCTAACGAAATACAGGGATATTACACTGTTGTAGATCAGGAAGTAAGTGTCAATCATTTGTGTTTGGTGAAGTAAATAAATCTGATATTTTGCTAGCGAAGGTACCTTAAATGGGTTAGTATCACGGCATTAATAGAGCAACTCGTCTCTGGGACAACTCGTATAAAACGCAGGTTGTCTAAATCGCACGTCGTCTACATACCAACTCGCCTAAAATCAACTGGTCTACATGATTTTTCAAGTAGCAGCTCGTCTAATTAGCTATTGGTCTATATAATGACTCGTCTAAGCGAAGACTCAACGAAATAGCAACTCGTCAGCAAAAACTACGCAGAGCGGTGTAGCTCTGACTATGATGTCACTTCACACACCAAATTATGTCCATGACGTACTAATGCGGTTCAGCTTAGGTCGAGAGAAAGGGTCAAGGCTATACGAGTCGTATGTATATCATTGTCCCTTTCCCTGAATCTAAACTGAATTACATTAGTACGTCATGATAACCCTCCAGACCTTTGCAACCTTTGCAACAAAAAATATTTTCCATAAGAAAACTTAGTTCAATGACCAAAAAAAGAATTACTAGGTAGACTAAGAAGTAATACCTGCCATATGATACGATACCTCTTCTTTTCTATCTATAGACGCCAAGATACTAACCTCCTTAAACGAGGTTCAGTGCCTACTTCGCGTATTAGGGTCATATTATGAGCGCCGTTATAATAGCGTAAGGGCCGAATATTACCAATGAATACATGTCAACAAGTACTTGAAATAACTATATTTTCAGGGAGATACTACTTTACAAGTTATAGTCGGCAATAAAGAAGGAATGATAGAACCTCATAGTACTATTAAATTTCCAGTAATGATAAGAACATGTGTGCTTGGTGTCCAGGACTACATGATCAGGTTAAATTTCATATTTTTATGATTCCATAAGGGGTGTACCGATAAAAAACTGGCAAATTCAAATGAAAAATTCGGGTCAATATAGTTAAAATTCTGTAATTTCTGGCTTTTATAATTAACAAGGAGGTCTTAAATTACCTAACTTTGGTCCTTTTTTGTTGCTACTGCAATTTCAGTATTCACAATACAAGTTCTCCAGAACCCCTTCGAAATCTATTTTTTCAAGCTCTTTTTTTTATTTCCCACTGCACGATTTCGTGTTCTGCAGAAGTGACCAATATTTCTGGTTAGTCTCCATGTTTTTTTTTAATATACCCCTGCCTTGGGCGCAGTCATACTCTGTGAAGGGAATTATGTCACATATTATGTGAATTTTCTATGGGTCTTTAATCAATTATTTAATCCTATACAAATTTTAGTCTCTTTGGCATAATTTTATGTAGCGAAATCAATGCCAAAAAGTATCAAAAATATTATGCATAAGTCAAGGATATCTTAAGGAACACGGGAATAATGATCTGATTTATTGATGACAGTTCCATAATTTAGAAAACTGAATACAAAAAAAGACAAAAAATGTTTGGAAAAGATAGTTTGGAAGAGGTTTCGATGAAGCTGTACTGTGAGTACCTGAAAAGCAGTAGTCACACAAAAGTACTACAGTCAGCTAAGTGAAGACTTCCTGGTTAATTTCCAAAGATTGAAATTATCGCTACCTGACTATATCAATCCGATTTTATTATTTGAAATTAACAGTTTTTTATCGGTACACCCCTTAGTCGACTAGAAATACTTTTAGGTTTACCAGATGGCTACACAGCTCCAAATTAGGCATGCTACTTTAATCAATATTCCGAAAATTAAAAGAAAACACTTTTTTTACCTTTTGAATGGCCAGAACAACTAAAGGTATCAATAGGTGTCGTACTCACAACTTCGTATACCTTTAGGTGTCGTGACAACAGTAGCCACTCACTTGCTTCATGTAGCTTTTGTTACATGTCATCACTCTTATTTTACATAGACATAGAGTCTATCGCAAAACTCAAAGCAAGTGAGTGGGTAGTCGAAGAGACTTTCACACTTAGGTACAAGGCTTACACTGCTCCCCCGGGTCCGAGCTATTGGCGTATGAATCAAGTTCTTAAAGCAGTTTCATGAAGCCGTTCAAAACGTTCCTGTTCTCAGGATAAACCTGTTCGGGTTACCTCAGCCTGTGGACATATGCCACGTGCTGGAGTGCGGCGTGCGCGCGATCGTGACGTGCAACCCGATGGCGCTGCACTGGGGGCAGGTGAACCTGCTCATGCGCTCGCGCAAGACTGTCACGCTATGCAACGACTCCCCGGTCACTGTGCACTTCAAAGCCTTTGTGGTAATTGATCATCATCACCATTTATTTAAGAGCTTGGCACTTGTCGGTGGAGTAATTTCCATTCTATTATTTTCTCTGCCTTTTCCTTCAGCTCGCTATACTTTTCGACTTCAGTAGTTTCCTTCAATTGCTCCATGTAAGGTCTCTGAGGTCTTCCTCTTTTTCTTCTTCCTTCTATCTTTCCCTGGATTACAATTTTAATAAAGTCATCGTGACGAAGTAGATGACCTATCGGTTTTCCTTCTTCTGTTTTCAAGTACTTTTAATACGCTTCTTCTTTCCTGCTAACTAATCATCAGTCATAAAAATCCATGGGGCTAATTTGACACGCAGGGAGTTCCTATATCGATAAATTTGAAAATCCTTATAGCACTGTGAATTCCATTCATGGCTATACGTGTACGAGTATTTTGGTTATTACCTATTGTTTATTAAAATGCCATAATTATAATTGTGTTACCAATTGCAGTTAAATCGCGATAACAGATGGCAGATTCAGCCAAGCGAAGGACATATCGAACCCGAGGGCGAAACTGATTTGTTTCTAACGCTTTATCTGGTTGACGCTGCCTCATATGTCAACAAAGCTGTGGTTCAGCTGGAAAGGGTCAAGGATATTGTAAGTTATTTATTATAGATTTATTCCAAAAGTCTCCATTAGAAAATTCAATGTCAATATTAATGAATAAGTTTATTGAGATTGTATAAATTACAAACATTTTTACAAAGGAAATGACCTAAACGAGCACAATAACCTAGTTCTTGTTATAAAAGACATCAATGCGTTCCAATAATCATTAGTATTTCAGGTGTATACTGAAACAAAAATTAGAGTCTCACTATGTGCAGAATACATAATTTTGTATGTCTTTTTCATAAACGTAAAATAAAACCTTTCAGTATATCCCCTTGTCAGCGACTGGAGTGGGAACAAGCATTGTAGTTGGTGAGCTACGAGATCGAGTAATGCTCGGGCGCCATTTTACCAATCTCCAACTCAATTGTAGAGTAGAAATGGAAAATAGAGGAACGCGATTGCATGCTCTAGAGTGGAGCGAAAATTACAAAGCACCGAAGGCAAAACCGTTAACTACGTACGTTTAAAGAAATCATCATTTAAGGCTCTGACGCATATAATTCGTATACATTTTTACACATATAATTATCTTAAAATGCTCTCTTTACCTATACAACATGTTTTCAGAGGATTCTTTAACTTAGAACCAAGAACTTTCAAAATAACAGCTGGCGAAAAAATGGATTTGATAATAACAGGCGTTTGTCACAAAGTAACAACTGTCAAGGAAATGTGGTATTTAGTCGGTAGCGTGGAAGGCATAAATAAGAAGGAACTTTTGATGGAGTGTGAAATAATTGCTGAATTTGTGGATCCAACAATCGAAGTGTCGAGGTCGCTCATAGATTTCCGTTATGATTTTGGTCCATATAGCGAGTACTATAAATTAACCGGTAATGTTTCATTATTCAGTAGCTTTTTATACGTAAGAAATTATTTAAATATGTACCTACTCTTATTCTGATTTGTACATAATGACTGAAATAAAATCAGATAATTTATTGAGGTCAGGTCGGGATGTTAACTATACTCTAGTCTGTTTGTTTAAATTTTGTTAAATACATAACCGAACTGAGTTAATAAAAGTCCATTTTTATTTCATTTCTCATGAGATTCACGATCATGAGTGTTTAAATTTGAGAGAGAGAGAATACGTTTCTCTTTGACTTATACGCATGTAACGTATGTTTTGTTGATAAACTTATAAAATGAGTCATATCATATGTTTTACCCACGTTGTAAATATTTTATCAAACTATTTTAATAAAATGTGTTCGTTGCAGAAATAGTAACTATTAAGAATGTGTCTAACCTACCTTTGGATATGGATATAACTATCAAACCTCCATTTGCAATTATTAAAAAGAAGAATACGTACAAGATCGAAGCGCATGAAGCAAATATGTGTGCTTGCATCTGTTATCGAGAGAGTGATTTAGAAATTGCGAACATCCTTAAACTCGGGGACAAACAATCAAAATTATTCATTGACTACTTAACTTTAAAACCAGTCGAACCTTTAAGAAAAGGGCCTCTGAACTTCTTTCAAGATATACATAAAATTAAAATGGCATTTAGCTTGACCCAAAGTGTCGAAGAGCGTTTAGAAGATCAAGAAATTATGAAATTACAGGTTCTATTTGATACTACAAAACACACTAATTTGAAATCAAGAATTTATAGTGATTCCATGAAAATGCAATTTAAAGGACATAAAAATAAGGTAAATAAATGAGCTCTCTGGCAGAGAGCTACTGCTGGACAGAGACTCTACATAGGTATAGGCGTGGAAAAATAGTTCAAGGTCGTGAACCGGAGACAAGCGAACTCGAGAATTGTATTTTGTATTTTATATTTTGGGGATTTTGTATTTTGGGCATGTGTCTTACAATCAGATTACCTACACCTTCAATGGACTGATTAAAATTAAGACAGAAGCCCGAAATAACGATTTTCAGATTAAATTCTATTGAATTTGATCATAATATCGATATCGTCGTGAAAACTTAAGGGATAACAAATGATTTATAATTTTCTTAAACTCTTAAGGGATAACAAATGATTTATAATTTTCTAGGATGCTGTTAAAATTATAGGAAGAATAAATTTCCCAAATGTATCAGTTCTTACGCCACGAATAGACTTTCAGTGCATTAATAACAGCAGTATTGTAAGCAAGGCGGTAAAAATACAAAACCTTACCCCGCTGCTAGTTTGCTTCAGATTCCAATGGAAGAAATGCATCATTAGCAATAATATTATGGTAATATACAACATAGTTATTTTCATCTTATTTAAGTTGAATCCGGATATAACAAAAACGACTTCTTTAGTACAGATGGTTCCTTTTTTACGCGCTAGTGCGAGAAGTGGCTCATTTTAAGTCAGGCCCCTAGACTTCGGACGGCCATCTGTACTAAAAAACGTCGTACGAGACACGTGCAAAAAGGAGATTCGTAACTCGTGTCGATTTAAAACACTCACTCCCTTCGGTCGTGTTTCCCCCTCACTCCCTTCGATCGTGTTTCCCCCTCACTCCCTTCGATCGTGTTTTGGGCTTAGCACGCACTGCGGTTTTTTTCTTGCGGTTGCGGTCTGGCCGAAAACGCCGAACCGCGGAGGAACTTGCACTGCGGTTGCGATTCCGCGGTTTTCACGTTCAGTATGACAATGGATTTCCTAAGAGTAGTATGTGTTGTGGCCTTAGTTTTAAGAAATAAAAAAAAATAGAGAACGTCTTCGCCAACATAAGTACTGGGTGCATCCTCTGACAGGCCAAAAATAATTTTCTCAAACATGCAATGAAATGTTGTAGTTACGTGCCTAAAAAGTGGCCGAGAAGTACCTCGTTGCCGGCCTAGGCCGGCAAGTGCCACTTTTTTAATTTTCATTCGACATAGGGTTGTGACCTGGCATCTTGGCTTTTAGGCAATAATTATCTGTAAGTAATATTAGTATTAAAAAAAAATGATTGGCTAATTGTTGCAGTTATAATTAGGTATTTAAATTATATAATTTAAAATATGCACAATAACTACTCAAAATAATATTTAAAAAGCAGTATTATACGGTGCGATCCGTCGGCCCCGATCACCGAATGCGATTAATTGGACCCAACAGACCGAGTCGTCTAATACTGCTTTTTAGAATTAAAAATTGGCGCGTTTCAAACAGGTCGAACTTTAAAAAAAATAAGGTGTCTGTGTCGTATTTGATTTTTAAGGCAGTATAGCTTAGTGCTTTCGCCTGTCCACAAGGACTTAAAATATATAGAAAAAAGTATTTGACTTTAGTTGTGTTTCAAACTTTCAAAGACTTACTTAGTTATGCAGTTGAATTAGATATTTTTTTTGTTTCATTTCATTGCATGTTTGAGAAAAGCATTATACATACCTCGGCCATGAAGTGACGGGTTGCCGTCCGAATACTATCCGGCCTCGCTTCGCTCGGCCGTCTACATATATTCGGCCGGCAACCAGTCACTTCCCGGCCTCGGTAGTAATGTACTATTGAAGGGATATTTTTGTAACATGTACAGCGATGTACGAAACAACAAAGACATTTTTTTTTACTACTACAGGATGTCAATTAGTAGTTTTGATAAATTATTGCGAAAGGTTAATGCATATGCATAATGCAGCGCACAATACATACCTCACTGCTCCGCTCTCTGAGCCGAACTGACGAAAAAACCGTTTTTTCCGAACCGCAGTGGGGGCGCTGCCGTACATGAAGTATGGGATACATAAAAACGCGCGGTTGCAAACCGCGAATCAAAATGTAGCAAGTTGCGTTTTTAAAATCAGTCACTGAAATAAATCGCAACTGCGTGCGCTTATAAAGAATGCCGTACGTTACATTTTATGCGGTAGCGGAACCGCTTTTTAAAAACCGCAGTGCGTGCTAAGCCTTAAAACATTGCCACTCGTTTCGAATTTCGTGTTTTTTGCACTTGTGCCATAATGTACTATTTCCTTATTAGAATACCATGTTGACATTGTTTAAAATATCGGAATAATCGAAAATTTGTACACTCTGCGAGGAAGATCGTCATACAGGAAAAAATATATATTTCTGGATGAGATGGGTGTATATGTAAAGCTTTGGTTGACAACAATAGACAAGATACGAAACTATAATAATTGCACACAATTGTGTATTTTCCATTAGGTGTTTCAGTTTTAAACACCATTCCTGCTAAGGGGTAAAAAGCTGGGTCGCGTTTTATAAAATTACAATTTACAATTTCGCTGTTTGCCTCTCTTTCTAGCCAATATGTGCGTGCGTTAGAGAGGCAAACAGCGAAATTGTAAATTGTAACTTTATAAAACGCGACCCTGGTTTTCATAACCACATTTGTCTTACTTTCAATATTACTTCAGTAAAGTTTGCAGTTCGTTTTGAATGAATATTATGTTATGTACCTGAGTAACAAAAGAAAGTCCCAAAATAATTCGCCCAGTTTTCATTTTCTTATTGACTGCTATTTTTTGACTGCTGCTATTATTTTGCACACAACTGTACATTACTGCAAAAGCCGGGAAGTAAGGTCTTACAGGCCGAATAGACATATTATACGGATATATGAGGCCTGCAAGCCTTTTCCCGGCTTAAGCTTTTATAGTGATTTTCTCAAACTTGTAATGAAATTAAAAAAGAAATGTTACTAATCAGTTTCATGTATTCAAGTCTGTCATATTTTGACGTTTAAAAACAAAAGAAAAGTGCTTTGCAGGCTAAGGCCTGACAATTTGTATGAAATTCCTTTTAGCATTGTTCGCACGTAGAACCCGAAACTACGTACTTCCTGGATTGATTTGAGGTATGCCATGTAAACATTTCATTGCAAGTTTGAGAAAACGCTAACGCTAGTGCTTGAACCCGCCATCGAGTATGATAGCCGTTTGTATTTGTTCGTGTTCGTCCGACCACTAGTCGTGTCATGAGCTGCTACGGCGTTATTAACGCGGATTTACTTTCTATCCGGGTCGCTTGCCCCAATATGCAAGTACAAGTGGGGTGGATAGATAGTAAGTCTGCGTTAATAACGCCGCGGAAGCTCATGGTAAACAAACAGGACCATAGAAAGCCCTTATTACGAGTAGGTAGTAAAACTGCTGCATTATAACATATTTTGTTTCTGAATTGACTAATGTCATTATAATGAATGTTATCTTTTTCAAGAGCAGCCTGAAATTCCAGAATTGCAGATACCTTGTAAAGACGTTGACCTAAATACTTCGTCATATTACGATACAGATACAGAGTTTTCGAAAGCAGGAGGTTCGTAATATATTTTCCTTGTGTTTGTTTTATATTTAGTAATGTTTGCTGTAGTAAAAATCTCCCATATTTTGTAGATAAACTTAAAGAAATTTATGGTGCTGGATATCGAGTTCCCGTTCAGTCAGCAAATGACACAATAGAAAAAGTTGCACAAAAGACATCAACTGTAGCATCATATTACGCTCCAATCAGTGAAGAAAGCACTGCTTTACGAGAACCAGAAGATTTAAATTTACTTAGAACAAATATTATTAGGAGAATAGCGCCTATGCTACCTTATCAATATGATGTAAAATTTCCTTGGATTTGGAAATTTCGCGTTTTAGAGCATGACAATAAAGCGGACACAAACCAATTGCTAAGAGTAACTCCTTTTAAGGGAATCATGAAACCTAATGATTGTCAAAATATTCACGTCATGTTCAAACCGAGTCGGAATGTCAATGTTAAAGCTATACTGGAGTGCGAAGTGTTAGGAGGTCCATCAGAGTTTATTAGCGTCACAGGCCAAAGTTCAGACTTAAAATACATTATTAGTACTCATAAATTGAATTTCAAAATCAGATCTTTTCATGAAAATCAAACTGAAGTATTGATATTAACTAATATAGCACGGTTGGTTTTTGAATATAAGACATATTTGAATGAACCAAAGTACGAAACGGAGCTGAATGGAACTATATTGGATTTGTTGCCTCCAGAGAATACTTTACAGTCAGAGGAAAAGGTAGAAATGAAGGTTTTGGTGCGCCCTGGCGTACTAGGCTACTTTAATAGCGTGTTTTTGTTGGAGATAGGCCATCTACCGCACATTCCCATTGAAGTGTTTGGGTGGGGAGTAATTCCGCAGGTGTATCTCTTATTACCGAGGCCTGAAATTGTGGATGTAAGTCTAGTTTTTTCAAGTTTATCCTACGGCTTTCTGTATATAATAATGATTCGTAATCATGATATAGTGTAGTTTTCAGTCAATACCTAAACATTATACCTTCGTCACATCTTCGACTTGAATCGAACTTGAAGACTTGATCAGAATGTAAAAAAAAAATTGAACGAGAAATATTTATTAGCGTACAGGTACGGTACAACTAAATATGTTAATTCAATTTTATTTCAGTTAAAGCCTGAAACAGGGTATTTGGCTATTCCAACTTTAACTGAGGAGTATTTATGTGTTATAAGTGAAATATTCAGCCTCGCCGTAAGAGATCATGCAAATACGCCTTTAACGGTCGGATGTATGGAAGACCCTGATTTTCAACACGAGTGGCACATTTGCTCAGAGTGGGTAAGTTTATTTATGAAACGAAAAAAAAAATCATGTTACGACCTAAGCGTGATACAATCAAATTATGGTATATCTCGGGCCTCACTGAAAATCAGCGTTGCGGAGTGTGCCCTGCACTACGTAACAACGAGCTGAGTGAGGACCCTTTGGCACAACTTTGATATCTTTGTTTTTAATGTAATATAATTTTAACTTATTTTTTGTGATAATAGGATATAGCTCGTAATCACCAAAACATTGCTGATTTCTTGATTACACATTTTGTGGGTACCATTAGTCAACTGGAGATCACGAGAAAACAGTGCTACCTAGATTTAGCTATTAATTAATCTATTTACTTTATGTTAAATATGGCGTAAAAATTCAGTAACTTTTAAATACGAGACGACAAATACACGTCTTACAATACATTAAAAAAAGTCTGTTGCGTTAAAATCGCTTCAAAATGTGCAAAATTAGCAAATACAAAAATGTGATAGCATGCGGACATGAAAACTATACCTTTACCGACGTAATATACAGTCAGCATCAGAAGTCACTATACACTCGAGGTGTCCAAAGAGAGGTTAACATTTAAACTTTCAAAAAGTTGTTGACTGTCATGATAGTATTTACTTATGAGCGCTTAACAAGTCACAAATATCTTAACAGTCGATTTTCATTAATTTCTTAACATACAACAAATCATTGATACCTCAGCTGTTAAAAAACCACTGGTACCTAAGCAGTCAATAAGGCAAATATATCTGAACAAGAAGGAAAAATAGACGTTGTATGGTACAAATATGGTTGAATATTGATTGAAAAATGGCTATACTTATTTTAAGTAACTATTTTGACAATCATCGAAAGCAGTGCAGTCCTGTCATCAGATACATCTATCTCACATTTTTCTCTTCAATCATTTCAATCACTTTAGGATAAATTATTTACTTTTCTCTTTTACAAGCTTTTAGAATTTAGTTTCAACTTAGTTTTCAGTTCCGTTGTCTATGATCGAATCTTGCAAGTTAAATTTGAACCATTTCCCGATTTTACATTGAGCTGCTTAAATTTGATGACAATGCAATATTATTATGACAAAGAGCTGATCTGATGGTGGAACTGGAAGGTAGCCATAGGAACTTTGTGATGAATCAACCAACCCCCATTGTGTTTGGGTTTCTTAGAATCGTCTCGATATGTGTAAGTTGGTCGTGGGAAGTAAAGCACAGTCAGCGACAATACTTTGTCTTCTTCTTCCTGCTTTTTCGTTACCCCGGCTTCTGCCACGGCCAGAGAGCCTAGGGCCCGCTTTGACAACTAATCCCAAGATTTGGCGTAGGTGCTAGATTTTTACGAAAGCGACTGCCATTCGACCTTCCAACCCAGAGGGTATACTAAGCCTTATTGGGATTAGTCCGGTTTCCTCACGATGTTCTCCTTCACCGAAAAGCAACTGGTAAATAATGTCAAATGATATTTCGTACATAGGTACGGTACATAAGTTCTGAAAACTCATTGGTACGAGCCGACAGGATTTGAGCCCACGACCTTCGGAATGAAAGCCTTACCGGTGGGCCACCAACGCTCCTCCAGCGAAAAAAGCTTGTATGAAACATTCAATTTTTGAAAATAAAATGTTTTATGTTTGTTATCTGTTTCATTTTATTTTTCTCAAACTTGCAATGAAATATTGACGTTACCTACTGACGTCATATTGATAATTATTAGGTCCGGAATGAATGTACTCCTGCAACCTTCATTTATTACCTAACAATATGTTATTACAAATATAAGTCATATTTCAATATTCTAAAGAAATGTATCCATTTTGAATAGTTTGCCATAACCTGAGATAGATGTATGCAGTGACAAGTCTGCACTGCTTTCGTGAGTAGTCAGTCAGTCAGACGTCAACGCAATCCTTGTCACATATGGATCAAATATTCTTTATAAGTTATAACCAGAGGGCCTATTGTGAACCACGAACGATGTTTTGCCTCTCTCTTTCGCACTTGCAATGTCGAACGTAAGTGTGACAAAGAGGCAAAACTTCGTGCGTAGCTCGTAATAAGCCCTCAGGGCCGCTACCGCGAAATCCGAAATCATCAAATCGAAAGAACTTGTCATGGTCACTCTTATTATACCCTAATTGAAGTGACAGAGAAAGTTCCTTTGCAGCTGTTCAGCGGTAGGTGCCTAAGCTAGCTAGGAAAATACGTTTGCCATTTGGATTGTAAAAACTGCATTCAACGAACTAATTAATTACAGAATGAAAAATTACAGTACTGAAAGTTATTCACATAAAATGTTGGTGCTTAGTTACCATTGAAATAACAACTGCTAAGCAACGGGTGGCACCTTGGCTGCTGACGTATGTGATTAGCAGTGCGTGTAGATATTAATGACAACTGCTTAAATTTGAGTGCTTAGTTACCACTGACTTTGTAACCGTTATTGACATTGTGATTAAATAATCGTGTACGTGTTAAAGAAAAACTGGAATGTTAAGATATATGTGACGAACTGAAAGCGTATGTGAAAATGATAACTTAGATGTTCATATTTTTCTGACGATTTAATTGTACATGACTTCTTGGACACCTTGCCCGCTCAGGTATATCTGCTGCTGACTGTACATTCCAAAAATCAAGCGATTATTTAAACATTAGCTCTATTTCAGGATGGTGTCCCTTCGGTTATGGATATTGACCTAGCAATTGAGAGAATGCTTCTGATAGAGTACATTAAATTGCGCCCAGAAATATTAGTGGCTTATGCTAATAAAACAAAGAATGGTCCTATTCCTGGATTTCTAACAACAACTTATGTTATCGATTTTGGAGTTGTAATCACGGATAGCACGGTTAGTTAATACATACTTAGGAACAATTGACTAGAAACAAAAACTGTGTCAAAACCTGTGGTGGATGTTTTGATGTTTGATGTAATTTGAGAATGTGGGTACAGCTCCTTGTAGTTGATTCTAGGTACTTATTTTATTAATATTATGTACATATATATGAACAAAGATAATTATACGAAAATAAATGAAATCGAGAGTTTTTGGTTTGTAACGAAGAATAAGAATTAATGGCATAATTCAAGTGGCATGGAAAAAATCGCATCGATTGAGCGAACGAGGCTTGTAATAATAAATAATAACGCATGCACGCAACTTGATCACATGACCGAAATTTAAAAGATATTATAATATTTTTCTTGCTTGCTTCAAGATCGGCTCAGGGTTCAATGATTGGCTCAGGACAAGATAAATAGCGTACTACAAGAGAGGGCTAGAGCAGTGGGCGATAAATAGCTGAAACAGGGACCGGAACCGTTATTTTACAAAAACCTCGAAATAGCCAATTTTATACTCTTTATGTATTAATATTTTTAAATTACTCCATTAACTTAGAATTTATATACCGAAGAACGAAAAAGAACCGTTCTTTTGTATGGAGAAAATAGTTCCGGTCTCTGGGCTGAAATGATGACGATGATAATATTTTTCTTAGGTCCAATGTATAGTACAAGTAATAAATTACGGCCCGATAGTAACGAAGCTCCATTTTGCTAAACCTATGCACTTCCCAACGTGGTTGAGCTTAAAGTTATGCGGGAAGCTGAGCCCGGGCGAGACCGGGAAACTGGAAGTGACTTTCTCGCCGACTTCAGAAGATTTCTATGAATTAGAACAAGAAGTGGAATTGTCGTTCAAGATAGAGGTAAATCAAAACTATTGCTATGCCAAAGTAGGTAGGTGATATTACTAATATAGTCTGAATTAGGGTGAAGACACATTTATCAGCATGCGTACGCATTTTGTCTATAGAAAATGTCAGTTTAGTATGGGACCGCGTCCAGCTTTACGCACGCGTACGCATGCTTACACGCTTCATACTAAACGGCCAATTTTATTAGACAAAATGCGTACGCATGCTGATAAATGTGTCTTCACCCTTAATGACACGTTAGGCAGGTGGCGCAGGACCGGTCATTGTGGCATTCTTTGAGGGAGGTCGATGTTCAGTAGTCACGTGAGTAGTGGACGTTTTCGGCTAGTATGATGATGATGACGATGTTAGGTAGGTAGTTACTTTTTACCATCAAATGGATCAATAGTCCGTATACTTGAAACAAAACGTGTCTTATCCTATGGAAGTGTGATTAGCGTTGAAATGGTCAGAAAAAAACAAAAGCTTTTTTCGGGAATATATGAAAATTTCGGTATTTTTCAGTTTTTTTCGGGTTTTTACAGCAATAATCAATATCACTGTTACTCTTTTCTATTTATTTCAATTGACTTTTCCTCGATGACATCGCGGTCTCCATGGTATAAGTGAAAATTACACCTAATTCACATTGGGTTAAGAGTTGAAAATTAAAGTGGAATCTTTCATTGATTTTTCCGAAAAATCCGGAAAAAACGAGCTGTTTGGAAAAAAGAAAAGGGATTTAATCCGGAAATTTTCAACGCTAAGTGTGATTAAAAATTAAATGACAAACTTTCAGGGTTCGTTAATTTTAACCCTTTCGACGCATTATGCCAAAAACGCAAAACGCCATTCGTACGCTAAACGCCAAAAACGCAATAGACCAAATTCTCTTAATGCCAAATACGTATAATACCAAATCTATAGAAATACCAAATACGCCAAATGCCAAAACTATATAAAATCTAAATACGCATAATGCCAAAAGCTAATACGCATAATGCCAAAACTTACACACGCATAATGCCAAAAGCTAATACGCATTATGCCAAAAGCTAACCTATGAATGACAAACACATATATTGCCAAACATTATAAAAGTGACACCAGAAGCAGTGCCCTATTTCACCACCTATTTGTCAACATCATTGTTAGGTACTACAATCACAGGCGTCCATGAGCTACGGGCACCGTTTACTATCGTCCGGACTGTATGCTTATTTACCACTAACCTGTCGTTTATAAATAAAAACGCCACTAATACCACTAAAGACGAATACTTTTGTGAAGAGCTCTTGACAATTGTCACGAAAAAGACGACTTTGGCACAAAATTCCGACACAGGATCAGTTTCATGTCAAAAACTACCAAAAATTTCGTGACAATTGTCATTAAGCCTTGACTAAAAAAACAAACTACTTCTATTTGTTTACGATATATGTACTGCGAATTTATTAAAATTGTCGAAGTGGTGGTAAACAAGCACAAAGCCCCCGCAATGGTAAGCGGTTTCCGTAGCCTACAAACGCCTGGAACTCCAGTTTTAATTTATTTTAAGAATTGTCACACTTGTCAAGATGGTGAAATAGGGGCCAGGTCTTCGTAGTATGCTGGTTTAAAACCTGGGACATATAACAAATAAATAATAATACTATTTTAATAACATATTGTTAAGGATGCTCCATGGGATATTTTTTATATGTGAGGATATCATTACTATGATAATGAGTTTGGAGAAATGTACACATAATTATTAATGAACTCTACTATACATACGGCCTTATTCATAAAAAGTTACGCGCCCGCTGATGGGTCGTTGTTGACCGGATGGCTAAAAACGTTATTCATAAACGTTCAATAGCGCTATTCAGCCGCTCAAACCTACTATAAATCCCCCGAAAGTTATAGAGCCGAGGACCCTTCTATAACGGTCTTATAACTTCTTATTTAACAAGATGGCTGCCAAAATTTTGATCAGCTGATTTTTGACAGATGCATAACCAATATAACCATGCGTTTAAAGTAGGCAGAAGAGAAAAGATAAAGGTATGAAAGTCTGATTTGGTGTATAGTTTTTTATATCGTCTATTCATCTGATTATTATTAAATATGTATCCAGAGATACTTAATTATATTTAGATAGGTATTTAAAATAAATATCCGATGATTTATTGTAAGTAGTTACGCAGTTTCGATTTTCTCTACATGCAACATTACACGAATCAGAAATGGTTGGAAAACTAATCTCCAACTTTTTTAATTTAAAATTTTGTTGATAGTTTTTCAACCATTTCAACTTCAACGTCAATACGCAGTGAGATTCCATCATGCAGGCCTTAAACGCTATTGATGCCATAAATAATTTGTGTAATCCGCCGCGGCGTCCAAAAATATATAACATAAGGGCAGATCCCATTGAGGATCTGCCCGATATGTTGAATTTAGGCGGCGATACCACTTTAATAAGGCGACTGTTTTGTATATAGTAGAGTTGGTGAAAGAAAACCTGAAGAAATATCGCAGAGGAGCTGGCCTCACACCAGAACTTCAGGTTCTAACTGCAATTAGGTGTTGGGGTCGCAAGGAAGTAAATATTTATTTATTACTTACCCGTACTACTAACTGCCCATACCAAGGTACTAACTAGCCATACAATTATGTTTCGTTATCTGACCGTCATCGCAAGTACCTAATCATAAAGCTAACTGTTTTGATTAGTTACCTAGGTAAAAGAATACGTAGTAAGTACGTATTCTTTTACCTAGGTAACTAATCAAAACAGTTAGCTTTTTCAGGTTCAAGATGATGATAATATAATTATTTGAGATAAAAGTAAGTAACAAGGAATTAGGAAATATTTGCGAATTCCCGCCAGACAGCTGTCAAACTTTTTTTTAATTTGCGGTGAGACCACATTTTTGTCTATGATTTTGTCAAGGCGCCAACATAACGCGTCTAATCCGTTCAACAGCGGCTCAACAGTTGTCGGAGAGATATTGAGCGTTTATGAATAACACTTCTTATAAACCGTTCAACAAGACTTATCGGCTCGATAACTATTGGGCCCCTCAAACCTTCAACAAGGATTTTTTATGAATAAGGCCGATAATATATAGTAGTGGTACAATTAGTAATAACTTAATCACTTAAGTGAGCATCCTTCCTTGCCAGAAGGCCTACCACTAAGCGTTTCGTTCGTTCGATCGTCTAGTTCCCTCCCTATCGCTCTTGCTTGTTCGAGCAACAAAGAGGCAGATAGACGATCGAACGAACGAAGTGCTTCGTGGTAAACGTCCTGAGCTTTCAAAGCTTTCTATTTGTGACTGGAACTTAATTGTGACGCTGGTTTCGCGACATACTAGATACCCCAATGCCGCCAAACTCAGTTTCATTGCCAGCTTGAGCTTGAGCTTTCTGTGCCACTACTAGCACAGAATAAGTAATAGTACTAAAGTACACAGGGGACACTGTCATACATTTGACGTTTAGCTGTCAAATCAAGCAAATGCTAAGATGACATTACACTTAGGATTGTCACTATGCTCTAAAAGGAGCGTGTGATGGAACACATTATATAAAGTTCATGCAAAATTAGGAGTACCTATACATTTTTCCTGTTATCATACTTATCATAAATTGTGTTGAGCGTTTTTGTCATTCTGCGTGTTTGGCATTATGGGGGATGTTTTTCTTCAATACGCGAAACGACAAAATGGCGAATTGCGTTTTTGGTATTATGCGTTTTTTGGCATAAAGCGATTTTGGTATTAAGCGTATTTGGCTTTATGCGTGTATTTTTTTTCAGTACGCGAAATGACAAAATGGCCTTTCGCGTTTTTGGCATTATGCGTCGAAAGGATTTTAACTTCCTTACTTAGTTACCTACTTATTTTTTTTAAAGGTACTCATGTCGAGTTATTTTATAAAACTTTGGTAGGTATACTTTTTTACCAATCTAATCCAGTATCTTGTACGTTCACAGCGTTGTTTTAAATAGAAGCTTTCCTTATAGGTGCCTTATGGAGTCACAATGCCTGTTAAAGTGAAAGCGCTTTGTGCTGTCCCTTACCTGGCGTCAAACGTCGAGGCCATAGATTTCGGCTCTGTGAGATGTGGAGACAAAATAATAACCACAATTTCTCTGAAAAATGTGTAAGTTGTGCCAGATCCCACCTATACCACACTTAGTAACGGTAGCCGTTTTATTTCATATTTATTCCCGTTATTGTTACGACAGGGGCAAACCGACATGCATCTGGTTCGTAACATTAAAATTAAAAGTTCAAGGACACAATCCTATGACAGTGTTGGATAGTTCTGGAAAATATGAACCAGGCGAGGGTGGACGGCTCAGCATTGCTTTTAAACCGATCACAGAAGTAAGTTGTTATTACACAAGTTTAGGGGTTCGTTTCCTATAAGGGATACTTTAGTTGTAGCACAATTTATTTTCTCATTTTTTAAAATTTGTTTTCTTAGGATGACGCGTAGATTTTTGAAAGGTAACGTTTAATTCTTATCCATTACATATTTATAGCAGGGATTGCGGGATTAGTTTTATTATCGTCTGCGATCTTCATCACGGTCTCCAAACTCCTACTAGTTATTATCCTGTTTTCGTTGATTATATTAACAGATGGTGTATGAAGGCATGTTATTATTCCGGTTCCACATGAATCCCAGGAAAATGGCAATACCAGTAAGAGGGGTTGGCATTGTACCCCAAGTCCATATAATCGGACCAAACGTTGCGTTTCCCCCAACGCTGCCATGGGCAGAAAGAACTGACAACTACTTTGGGTTGACCAACCCCTGCCCGTTTCCTATAGAACTCATATTCGCGCATAGTGATCAGTAAGTAAAACAAACTTACTATTGAATAGTAATGGAAGTAATAACTAATATAGTATATTACCATCATGGCATTTATGAAAACGAGTAGGTATAAGGAATCATTTTTAAGTATATTATAATTATCAGTTTACAAATTTTCTGTGCAATCAATTTTATTCCACTCATACGCAGTCGCATTGTTATTGTCATTGTCAAGGATCAATGCTCGTCCAATTTTACGTAGATTACTTTTCGCTAAACTTTTCTCTGCGTTTATAAATTTTAAATTTACACAGCATTTTATTTTATTTACCAGACTCTGGGTTGAAGAGGAACAAATATACCATTTACTGTATAAATACTACAATAAACCGGAAGAAATGCTTGTTCCTGCAATTACACCTGGTGCCGGTATGCACCGAGAAATAGTTAATTTCTACACGAACTTCACAGACAGTGTTAAAAGGTACGAGTTTTGATTGTTACTACACTATTGCAGACATCGGGAAACCAAACTTTGCTGGCTGCGTAGCCATAGGTGTGTCATCATTTTTATTTTAAATAGCAATAGACAACAGCTTATTTTAAATAATAGCAAAAAAACAAAGCTGACCTCCAAGATACCTACCTATTCTGGGTAGGTATTATAAGTACTTGCATTCTCTTGTTTTGGTATTTAAATTCAGTGATTACTCGTAAACATTTCAACCGTTAATATTTGAAACAAGTTTCGTGGGTAGGCAGTATTTTTTATGTACGACTGTACGTTGTCTAATATTATATAAGTAGATATTAATAAAATTGTCCTATACTTAGGGAAATGGAGGCGGAAGCGGCTGCAATGCGAAGCGTGAGAGGGAAATCTCCATCTCTGGCAAGGTACGTAAGTAAATAAATCGCTGTCCCTATAGTACAAGGTTCTATGTTTATGAATAAATAAATAATAATATATGGATATAGAATCTTGTAATATTCGGATCTGTTAAATTTATATTAGTTTTGTATCATTTATAAATTTTATTATTATTACCTTAACCCTTCGTCTGTGTTTGATAAGAATGATAAGGATCCGTACAATAGGTATTGAATTCAAACCAATAAATAATTTGAATTAAAAATACATTGTACTGATCGTTAGCATAGCAACCACAGAAGAGGGGTTAAGAAAATTACAAAGTTTATTTAAAAAATGAATACAATGTACTAAGTACTCATAAGTATTACTCATAATCAAGGCACCATCATAACTATCATAAGCATAACTAGACGTTTCGCGATTCCGGCAGAAAACTTATGCGTGCTAGGTCTCCACTCCCCAGAAAACTAAAATTTCGACAATAAAAGGAACAAATTCACTAATAATTGAATTATTTTTCCAGAAAATTTTTCAGAACTCCTAGACCTGCCGGAAAAGCAAACGCGTCACCTAAGGATACGCCGGATGTTGTACAAAGAAAATTCAGAACAGAAGCAGAAATTACAGTAGGTATGTATGTAAAAAAATTGCAATAATTGTCTGGGCGAAATTGGATCTTTATAACGTCTAAGTTAAAGCTGTACTTATTAAGCAAGCATTTGGAATCCGTTAATTGTGACAGATAGTAACAGTAATTATGAAATTTCAGTCAGTTTTGATAATTTGTTCATCACCTGTCTTAAAGGTTTGCTGCCTTTTGTTATATTACATACTGAATTTTACCGCTTCACACAATAAATAATTAAATACTAAATTCCAATTTTTGTTTGTTCAAGAAAAAATAAGAGCATTAAAAGAATTCGGTAGGGATCCACTTCAAGAATGTTTAAATGCATTTGATCGTCGCAGTCCTAGTAAGCAACAAGAAGTACGTTCTAAGGGGCTCATTGTTTTTTGTCACGGATCTCCGTATGAAGGTAATTTATTGGATTTATGGAAAATGGTAAATACATAACTAACCTGCCTCATTGTTGAAGTTAGGTGTCCTCTATATGCACCTTTATATAGAATTCGTTCTTCTTGATTCTTCATTTTAATTTTAGAAATCCAATCACAAGAAATGGCATACACTATTGGTATGAAATTGGGTATACCAACTGTTAATATAGATTTATGTCTGGTAGAAGCATTATGTTGCCTTAATACTGAAGCCAAGTCAATAATTATGACTGCTATTGATGAAGCATTTGAAATACACAAAAGAAGTACCGCGAAAGATACAGAAAATGAATATGCTGAAGGTCTGTATTACTAATGCTTATTCATCCAAGCAATGTTAATTCGTAAGTTGATTGGCAAGCAACTCGTTGCAATAGTAGTTTATGCAACCGTGCGTAATGAGAGGCATTAAAAAATGAGTGTGTTTTTATGAAACGAGCGTAGCGAATAGAATTACGTATAGTTGCATACACTGCTTTATCTAAATACATCACAATCTAAAAACATCGTCGTTTTTGAGACCGGTGCCCTATAAAAGGTTAAACTTGTGCTCTCGAAAAAGCGTTTTTTTTTAATACTTGAATATTTGGTGAAAACTAAGTAAGTCGGTTTAGGTTGGTATGAGGGTGGTCGGGTCGCCCCTTGATAAAGTTTTTTTTTTGCATAAAAGTTCTTCCTTCTACCATTAGTCTTTTCTCCTAGTTAATTAAAATGCTGTTTTGAATGTTCCCTTTAACGTATCACCACTACTTTTTTATTAGATATTTCGACTCGATTGTACTCATTTTCTTAATCAGAAATAGCCGATGAAATGGAAGATCAATTTGACATGATTTTGAAAAAGCTTCTAGTCTTAGCAAATAGCAAACACATGACAACACCTCGTTCAAAGACTGGTGACAAAAAAAAGAAAGAGAAAGAAAATCCTGCAGTCGAAACGGGATCAACTATGATGTTTCACCAGGTATTTATTTAAGTATTGTATGAATTATTTAGTTTTATGACATACTCGTACTGCATGAATGTACAATTCTACTATGGTCTCGAGGTAACGAGATGACTATTTATTGTGTAGCTTTGCATGTGGTGACCTAGTTTCTCCAATTCCAACCAAGCACATCCTTCGTCAAAACAGTCAAGTCGCTTGTACAAAGTGTACAAACCAACTGTTATACGCTTTTCACTCTGAAAAAAAAAACCATCGAAATCGAGTTTAGTGAAAAGTACAGGTAATTTTATATTGTCTAGCCGTCTCGTAATCGGCCATGTAAAGTTTTCTAAAGGTATGAATATTATACAGGTAGCAGTCGTTTTAAGGTTCAAGAAAATGCGGCTCCTTTATCTTTATTTCATATGAATTGTTAATAATCATTTTTTTAAGAAGGCATCTATTTGTCTCTTAGTGAGGTTTGCTTGTCACCCGACCCGTGTTACCTAATATAAAACTTACAATTTTAATGTTTATAGGATTTGATACAACAGTTGCTGATAGATTTTTTTGCTTTGCCAAAATTTCATCGAGGATTTGTTGTGGACACACTAACGAGTTTCACGATGAACCAACCGGCAATGGCCCTTACTACAATAATCAAAAGCAAACAGTCTATAAAAAACTTACACTTGATACTATGTCAATCAGATTTTTACAATTGGGCTACAATGTACGAAGATACTCTACACGAAAATGAATTGTTAGATGAGTAAGTGCATTTTCGATATTATTTATATAATACTTTCTCTTATGGACGAATAATTCAATTTGAATGATTTTTTCTTATAATTTTCTAGGCCAGTAGAGAAAGTATATGACGAAGCGGAAATTGCTGACATCGTTAAAGGTATTGAACTAATGGACGGCGACGAATATGAAAAGTTAACTCCGGAATTTCGAGGTCTGTATATCACCTACGCTTTGGAAAAGCGGAGGAAAAAGTTTATAGAAAAGCAAGGGTACGCAGTTTTTCTTTACACACGTTTTAAATAAAAAATATGTCTTTGATTGAAAAATAAAGTTAAAATTTAACTAATAAATTCATTTTACTGGCAGGTTAATGAAACCCAACGGAAAAACAGATGGAATTGTTAAAGGTATACAGCAGTAATAAGTAATGTTACGTACCTAGTAAGAGGGCTGTTCCGAAAGTTTTTAGCTGTTCCAGGTCTATTCATGCGATTTAAATGAAACTTACATTCACCATGGTGAAGGATATTGCAAAAAATTTCAATGCAGGATCGGGCGGTATAAAGGCCATAGTCGGATTTTCATAGTAAGTCAGCCTTTAAATCAACCAGACTCTAGTATTTTTTTGTGAGTACCTCTTATGGTGAAGAATATTTCTGCTGAGTATCAACGTCCTATCGGTGACAGTTTTTGACTTATGATTTTTTTTAGTTTTTTCTTTAATGTGTTGTATCTCAGGATGTATAAAAGCGAATTGCTTCAAATTTTGAAATAATGTTCTTTATTTAGATATGCATCGAATTTAAAAAAATGAATATCGATTGTCGTATAAAAAAAAGAAAAAAAAAGACCAAAAAATTTTTCATATTTTTTTTTGTGTACCTATGAAGTAGTGACACCTCTATTTTCTTTTTCTAATTATAGACCATACATTGGCCTACTAGTTGCCTAAGTATCAAAATTTTCCAAGCGGTACTTCTTACCAAAAATCGGCAATATGTGTGGTCAAGTTCTGCATTCAATCGGTGTTTTTCAATGTAGTATACAATCTCTTCATTTATATTTGAGTTTTCTTATCAGGTTATCTTATTTAAGAGTAAATGCTAATGACAACTTAATGTCATCATGATGCAAGCTGTTTATTTCATTATTAATCGGCCGTTTACCATTTCAACTAGCGTATCTCGATAATATTTAACTGCAATGAATCCGTTTCATGGAAATATTAATAATAAGTGCAAGAGCTGCAGCAAATATTAAAAAAAAGATAATGATTAATAATGAAATAAACAGCTTGCATCATGATGACATTAAGTTGTCATTAGCATTTACTCTTAAATAAGATAACCTGATAAGAAAACTGAAATATAAATGAAGAGTTTGTATACTACATTGAAAAACACCGATTGAATGCAGAACTTGACCACACATAATTGCCGATTTTTGGTAAGAAGTACCGCTTGGAAAATTTTGATACTTAGGCAACTAGTAGGCCAATGTATGGTCTATAAATAGAAAAAGAAAATAGAGGTGTCACTACTTCATAGGTACACAAAAAAAAAATATGAAAAATTTTTTGGTCTTTTTTTTTCTTTTTTTTATACGACAATCGATATTCATTTTTTTAAATTCGATGCATATCTAAATAAAGAACATTATTTCAAAAGGCCATAGTCGGATTTTCATAGTAAGTCAGCCTTTAAATCAACCAGACTCTAGTATTTTTTTGTGAGTACCTCTTATGGTGAAGAATATTTCTGCTGAGTATCAACGTCCTATCGGTGACAGTTTTTGACTTATGATTTTTTTTAGTTTTTTCTTTAATGTGTTGTATCTCAGGATGTATAAAAGCGAATTGCTTCAAATTTTGAAATAATGTTCTTTATTTAGATATGCATCGAATTTTAAAAAATGAATATCGATTGTCGTATAAAAAAAAGAAAAAAAAAGACCAAAATTTTTTTCATATTTTTTTTGTGTACCTATGAAGTAGTGACACCTCTATTTTCTTTTTCTAATTATAGACCATACATTGGCCTACTAGTTGCCTAAGTATCAAAATTTTCCAAGAGGTACTTCTTACCAAAAATCGGCAATATGTGTGGTCAAGTTCTGCATTCAATCGGTGTTTTTCAATGTAGTATACAAACTCTTCATTTATATTTGAGTTTTCTTATCAGGCTATCTTATTTAAGAGTAAATGCTAATGACAACTTAATGTCATCATGATGCAAGCTGTTTATTTCATTATTAATCGGCCGTTTATTATTTTAACTAGCGTAATTCGATATTATTTATGAGATATTCATTAAAAATAATATATTGCAGTTAAATATTATCGAGATACGCTAGTTGAAATGGTAAACGGCCGATTAATAATGAAATAAACAGCTTGCATCATGATGACATTAAGTTGTCATTAGCATTTACTCTTAAATAAGATAACCTGATAAGAAAACTCAAATATAAATGAAGAGTTTGTATACTACATTGAAAAACACCGATTGAATGCAGAACTTGACCACACATATTGCCGATTTTTGGTAAGAAGTACCTCTTGGAAAATTTTGATACTTAGGCAACTAGTAGGCCAATGTATGGTCTATAATTAGAAAAAGAAAATAGAGGTGTCACTACTTCATAGGTACACAAAAAAAAATATGAAAAATTTTTTGGTCTTTTTTTTTCTTTTTTTTATACGACAATCGATATTCATTTTTTTAAATTCGATGCATATCTAAATAAAGAACATTATTTCAAAATTTGAAGCAATTCGCTTTTATACATCCTGAGATACAACACATTAAAGAAAAAACTAAAAAAAAATCATAAGTCAAAAACTGTCACCGATAGGACGTTGATACTCAGCAGAAATATTCTTCACCATAAGAGGTACTCACAAAAAAATACTAGAGTCTGGTTGATTTAAAGGCTGACTTACTATGAAAATCCGACTATGGCCTTTGAAGCAATTCGCTTTTATACATCCTGAGATACAACACATTAAAGAAAAAACTAAAAAAAATCATAAGTCAAAAACTGTCACCGATAGGACGTTGATACTCAGCAGAAATATTCTTCACCATAAGAGGTACTCACAAAAAAATACTAGAGTCTGGTTGATTTAAAGGCTGACTTACTATGAAAATCCGACTATGGCCTTTGGTTTTAGAAAGTGTTTTAATTTTTTATTATTTTGTTTTACTTAGACGTGGCGAGCCTAACTCAATGACCATGATGGGCGGTTAAAAACGCAGATTTCTCATGAGATGCTAGTAACATGATCCGCCTTTAAAATTACACTACACTATAATCATTATTGAAATGACAAAATGGGCTCGTTCAAAAATCATGTGATCATATTTTGGCGATTTTTGATTCCCTCCCCCCCTTGGTGATATTTGGTGAACGTAAGATCAGGATCAGGTCAGATCGTGATCATTCGTGATATTTTGCTTCACTTACTTTCGTAATAGCCCCTCAGTAAGTGCTATATTAAAGCATTTCTCAAAATGTTTGTAAGTGGGTGAATTAACTTTTTTCTGTCTGTTATTGCCATGGTTACGGTCGCCTGAGTCACGCAGGTTTTATGCAAAATTATGCTACTTAACCCTTCGTATGCCTTGTCCCGTATCCGTCCCAAGCAATTGGACTATAAATAATAAACTTCAAGGTTATAAATTTAATACCATTTTTTGACAGAAGCATACGAAAGGTTAAACATTATACAAAACGCTATATAAAGGTATTATATAAAGGGTAAACATTATGCAAACATAATTCATCTGGTGTTAATAAGCCCTTTCCTTAATGGACCATCTACAGATATGCACTACCTACACGCATGTTTGTGATGTTTGCCTAATTTAAGTAGCATAATTTTGCATAAAACCAGCGTGACCGCAACCATGGCAATAACAGACAGAAAAAAGTTGATTCACCCAAGTAGATTTCGATCATGTCTGTGATATTGATACACACAGTACTTGACCCTTCAGCTATGAAGATATTACGTTTAATGTGATATATTACACCTTTTCCTAAGAGCCACTATACTCGTACTGGCCGTAGATAGAACCTTGTCAAATTTATATTTGTGTAGCAACCGTTCTATGAATCTGTTTGTTTACTTTTTGTATGTCAGTCGATCAATGGCAACTCTCATGTAAACACCAAATTAGTTACTTAAATACGTTTTCCTATTATATCTGCGTAATCACACTCTGCATTTTTATTAGTAACCCTAATATCAGCCACCAGGGTGTGAGAAACACAGACA